>JAJJLU010000418.1:0-49540 GCA_023807065.1 Isotricha intestinalis
AATCCCCAATCCCCAATCCCCAATCCCCAATCCCCAATCCCCAATATAAGATATTAAATTTTAGAAAATAAATTTTAAGGTTAAAAATAGTTTAGAAATAATTTAAATTGTTTAAAAATTTACATTAAATCATCAATGCTTATTTCTTGAGTTAAATCAATTTCATTTTTTTTTTCTTCATTATCAATATTTTTAATATCTATTGAGTTTGTTTTTTTCTTTAGGGTAAAATTCCTAATATTAATATTAAAATCAATTTTTTCTTCTTTTGAATTACAATTTTCATCCTTCCCATTAATAATTATTTTTTG
Source organism: Isotricha intestinalis (assembly GCA_023807065.1). Lineage (NCBI taxonomy): Eukaryota > Ciliophora > Litostomatea > Vestibuliferida > Isotrichidae > Isotricha > Isotricha intestinalis. Next base: position 312 of record JAJJLU010000418.1, read on the forward strand.
TTCTAATCCATTATCAAAAAATTTATCTTTAATATCATTTAAAATTCTAAAATTATTATCAGCATATTTTAAAGATAATCTTTTATCATATTTTCTTTTATTAACATTAGGAAAAATATTAAAATGTTTTAAATCAACTAAATGTTCTTGAACTTTATTAACTTCAAATAAGTTTTTACATTTAGGTTTATCAAATTCAATAAAAGAAACACTATTATTTTTTTTATTATATAAATGATTAATTCTATTTGAAATAAGCTTTTTTAAGGTCAAATTTTGTTTTTCATTTTTTCTGTTAGTTTTTCCTTTTTTATCATAATCAATTACTTTTCTCATATGTTCAATAATTTGATAAGAAGCAGATTTCTTTATTTTTTTAATATCATATCCTTTTTCATATAAATCAATATGAGGATTTACATTTTTAATCAAAGATTTATTATTATTTAGTTTTTTATTATTTTGGAATTCTTTAGAGTATTTTTCTAAACTATTCTTGTTTTTTTTTTTTAAATTTGTTAAACTTGAAGTGAGATTTAAATTATGTTTTATTTCTTTAAGTTTATGTGAAATAGAAGTTCCATTATTAGAAATTTCATTGTCATCAATTAGTAAAGAATAAATATCGTTAAATTTATTTTTTGTCTTTTCTCCTAATTGATAAATAAAGTATGGATTAAAATTACTGTTCTTATTTTTTATTGGTAAAAATTCATTTTCATTTTTTGTTTTATTTACTAAGAAAGAAATTTTATCTTTGATTTTATTTGGTATATAATTAATATAATTATTACAAAGTGATTTTTTATTTTCGTTATTTGAATTTATTAAATCAAATTCTTTTTTTTTAAGAGAAGTTACTATTCTTTTTTTGGAATTATTTGTTTGGTTTTTTCCTAATTTTTTTCCTTTCATTTCAATTGAATTTAAGTAACTCATTGCATTATTATATCTATTCTTAATTTTATTATGAATATTTTCCATTTACTAAAATTATTTTTTAAAAAAATATTTAATAATTTATTAATAAAATTAAAATATTTAATTGAAAAAATGAATAAGGAATTTTAAACTTTTTGTATAAATAAATTTGATAATAAAAACTCATTCATTATTTACATATTATTATTTTATTTAAGACACCATTATATTTTTAGTTAATATTTAAAAAATTCATAAATTTTATTCCAAAAATATTAATATACTTCAGCACAAAATTGTTAAAACTTTCTTCTTTAATATACATTATTATTTTTTGTCTTTTATCCCTTATTTATAGCTATTTTCTTCTTCTTTTAATATCTTAAACATTTTTTCTCTTTTTCATTTATTCTATTTTCAATTTATATTATAAAAACAATAGAAGATTCAATTGAAAATATTTGGGTTTTAGAAATTATAATAATTTTAAATATAATAAAAGGAAAAATTACAATAGAAGAATTAATTTCCTTTTCAAAATACCATTTTTTGAAAATGACTTTGGAATAGTAATATTACTGGGGACAATATTACTTTTTTAAATTAGAAAATCATCCCCTTGTAAGTATTAATAAAAATAATCAAAAATATAATTATAACAATAATAGAAGAGAAAAATACAAAAATGAATTTAAATTTTCAAAATATTTTAATAAAAATTCCATTTTTCCAAAAAATTAAAATAAACATTTTAAAAAAGGAAAAAAAAAAAAAAAAGTCATAAAAATAGATTAAAAAAAATATAAATATACTAATAATCAGCAATATTCAAATAAAAATAGATTAAATAATAGTTATATTAATTACAATAACAATAATCAATATTATGAAGTAAAATAATAATATTAGAACAAATAATTATTTATTTAAGTATTAATTGTCCATTTAAAATGATTGATAATGTTGTTACAAATAAATCTCAAATTCTTTTTTTAAATGAAAATGCCATTTTTAAAATGTTTTCAAAATGATTTAGAATTTCATTTACACAACAAATTAAATCTAAAAATTATTATGATGGAGAATATAAAGGATTTGATATTGAAAAAAATTAAAATTTTTCAAAAAATAATAATGATATTATTTTTTCTCAAGAAAAAGAAAATAAAATAATTTATGCAAAAGATAAAATCAGAATTGACACAAATTCTATTTCAATTGAAAGATATTTATCATTAACTCAATTAGGTCCTAAAAATAAAAATGATATAAATAAAAATAATAATGATGAAAAAAATTAAATTAATAATTGTAATAATGAAATTATTAAAAATTCAATTTTTGAAAATTATATAAATCAATATTTATAGATGAAGAAAATGATGAAAAAATTAATAAAAATTTAACAGAAATTTTAAAAAAGGTTTTTTGTATGTTTTTCAAAATGATTATTTATTTGTTCAATATATGACATCTTTATATATTATTAATCATAAAAATTTACTTATGAAATTTTTTTAATTAATTTTTTATAAGCTGACAATAAAAAATTCTTTAAAAAATTTCATCAAATCAAATTCTTCATTGGAAAATATTATTTTATTTATTGATAATAATTTTCCTGAAAAGAAAAAAAAAATTGAAATCATTAAAAATAATATTGACAATATAAAAAATAATATAATAAAAAAATTACAATTTTTAACAAAAGACTTTTTTCAAATAGATAATAATAATTCAATATAAAATATTAAAATATACAATTTTTTTACAAATAAAACACACATAAAATTTTTTATTCCATTCATTTATTACTCAATAATGGAATTAATATTTTTTAATAAACAAAATAATAATAAAAATAGTATTCAACAAAATGAAAATATAAAGATTATATTGGATAGTTTAAAAATTTTTTTGTTATTATCAATCTATTTCATATATTGAATATTTAAAAAAAGAAGGAGAAGATTTTAAAAAAAAATATAAAAATAAATCTTTTAAAATATGATTATTATGGACCAAATGAAACTAAATTTAATTATATTTTAAATAAAAAGGATAAAAATAATAATAGCAAAGTTATTTTACATTCACCAGATTTTTTAATTGAAAATGGAATTTTGAATAAATATGATGATAATGATTTTCAAGTTTTTAATGAAAATAATACTTGTCCTAAATTATTTATTTTTATGATAAAAGAAGCAATCAAAGTGTTAAATAGTAAAAATAAAGAGGGGGTAATAAATAATAAATATATAAATGATGTAGGAATAATGAAATTTAAAGACCAAACAGTAGGAGTTTATTTAAATATGATAAATCCTTCTCAATATTTTGAAATGGAAAATATGTACCAAAAATTAGTTAGTGATAAAAAAGAAGATAAATTAGAATTAGTATGTAGTAGAAGTAACAGAATCAAAAGCAAATAAATTAACAGAGGATCAAGAATTTTATGTACAATATAATTCTTATGTGAGCGAAGAACAATTGTGAAATGCAATTATTAATTCAATAGGAGATGAAATATTAAATCAAGGTATGGCAAGATTACCTAGAATAATCTTTTATTTTAACTTATATCTTTTCAAATCTTTAGAAGAAAAAGAAAGAATTGCTTTTACAAGTAAAGAAAAAGGTTATGGATTTGAAGAAGCTGATGGAATTTTTTATTTAGAATCCAAAGATGTAGTTTTAAATAAATCAGGTAATATTTCTTTTTTTAAAAAAATGAGTTTTGAATTTGGTAAGAGAATTGGGATAATAATTGTAGATATATTGAAAAAAATGAATCTGATGAGGATTCAAAAATAATTAACATAATAAAAAATTCTTTAATTTATATGGAAACCAAAACTTCTTTTCCTCTTAAAAAAGAAAAAAATCAAAATGATATTAGTGAAGAGCAAATTCAAGAAACTAAAAAGTTAATACATAGTATTATTCGGAAATCAAAAAAGTTTTTTGAAATTGCCATTAATAAACAAAAGAAAATTAAAAAAATTCATATACTTTTTTTATATGATTCTTTATTACAAACAAATGAAGAAATCATACTATATAAACAAAAATTAGATAATATTTTTAGAAATTTATCAATAAAAATTGAAATAAACACTACATTTGATGTAATTTTTTTTGTTAATCCTGCAAGTTTAAACATGAGAAATCTTACAAATACATTTATTAAATTAAAACAAGAAAATCAAGCAAAAATAGAGGAATTACAAAAATCAAATCAGGACTCTAAGCAAAAAATAGAAGATTTAAAAAAAGAATATCAAACAAAAATAGAAGATTTAAAAAAAGAAAATCAAACAAAAATCGAAGCATTATAAAAAGAAAATATGGATTCAAATCAAAAAATAGAAGCATTACAAAAAGAAAATATGGATTCAAATCAAAAAATAGAATTATTATCATAATTAATTGATTAAAAAAAGCAATTTGAAAATTTGAAAATTAAAAATGAAAATAATACAGACATAACTCACTCAAATATTGATTCCAATAATAATAAATTGAAAGATATTATTTCAAAAATCAATAATCAAAATTCAAAAGAAATAGTTTATACCATTAAAGGTTTAAAAGATGGATTAATATGTTTAACAACTAGAGAGAAAACTTATATAATAAAAAAAAATTCACTTATAACAGAACTTCCTGGATATAGAGCAATAATTTTATTGTTAAATAATGGAAATGTTTTATCATCAAAAAATACGAAAGTTCTAATATATAACAATAATTGTGAAAATATAATTAAAGAAATTGAAATTGGCGAATTTGCTAGAGAAATTATAGAATTGAAGCAATATGATAATAAAATCTTATTTTTATCAGAGAATTCAACATTAAAACTAATTGAAAACGATGAACATAGAATTATATTAGATGATAATAAAAAACCAATTTGTTCAATAATAGAAGTAAGTTCTAATGTAATAGTTATTATTTTCAAAGATACAAGTATAATGTTTTTTGATTTGAAAAATCTAGTAAAAATAAGTGAATTAATACTTCAAAATCAAATTAAAAATATAGATAATATTGATATATCATGTATAAATGGAAATTATTTATATATTTCTTTAAGACAATCAATATTTAAAATAGATATCATCAAAAAAGAACCAATAAGTAAATATAATTTGACATTATCAAAGATTTATATGTTTAATAATAATATTTTTGGAATATATAAAAATTTTATATATCGTATAACTGACAAAGATAACACTATTAATTCAAATCTTCTATACCAATTTAAAAAAGAAAACGATATTTATAGTTTATATCAAATTGAAGAAAAAAAATTAATGATTTCTACTAAAGAGGGAATTCAAATTTATGATTTCAAATAATTACTAAACAAAAATTTCTTAAAATAAATATTATCATTCTTTCTTTATCATATTATTAATTAAAAATAAAAATGTTTTTAATAAAAATATAAATTTTGTTTACTCATAAATAATATTAAGAAAATAAAATTAATTATTAAAAAAAAAAAAAAAAAATCATTAAATTTACTTTCAATTATAATATTCTACAAATTAACCGTTATAAAAAATAAATTCCAAAGATTAAAAAACTGTGATGACAAGAAGTTAATTTAATAACTTATTAAAAAAAAACTAATAAAAACTTAATTGATTTCAAATTTAATTTTTATTTAGAAAAGAAAACTAAATTCTATTAATTAAAAATTTAACGAATACATAATAATTAAGAAATTGATAATTAATTAATAATAATTAAAAACAATATTTACACTTATTAAAAATGAATCATGATTTCTCCAAACTCAAAAAAAAAGTCTTAAATAAATCTAAATCTCAAAGTGATAAAGGTCAAAAAGAATTGATTGAAAAAATAAATCAACATAAATCAAATAATAATATTCTTTTCTCAAATAATTATCTTTCTTTTTATGAATATAAAAAATTTTGTTACTACACATCAATATTAAAATATAAGTTATCAAATAAATATAAAACTACAGAGGATACTTACAATAATTATTTAATAGAAAGATTAATAGGAAAAAAAAGAGGACATATTTTAGCAAAATATCGAGATATGGAAATATACAATTTTATTCATGAATATAATAAAAGATTTTATCATTTAAATGAATGTTTAATCAAAATTCCAAAATTTGCAATTTATTATAAAAATTATTCACTTTTTTTTTGTCGTCCTACTTTAGCTGATCAAGTTTGTAATAAAATTATGAATAAACATATGGAAAAAATTGCACAAATTTTCTTTGATCAACATTATGTGAATAAAAATAAGAAAAATAAAAAAGTTGAAGTGGAAAAAGAAAAAACTGAAATTAATATTTTTAATAAAGGAGTTATTGAAGAAATAGAAATTGATGATCTTCCTCAAAAAAAAAAATTTTATACAGGATTTAACTCATTTGATAAAGATACTTCTTTTTTTGATAATATAAGTAATATAAATCCTTTTCCAAAAAGCCAATTAAATTTAAATGAATTAAAAGATTTTAAAATTAATCAATCAAATAATAATTATATAGTAGATAGTGAATCAACTTTAAGTAATTCTATAAATTCTATTTTATCCATTTTAACAACAAAAAAAGAAAAAATAAAGAATAATTATTTAAATAATAAAAATAATGATAAGGATAATTATACATTAAATGATAATAAAAATAACAATAACACTGTTCATTTAATCAATAATAATTATGTTAATAATAACATAAATGTGAGGAATAATAGTATGAATTATAAAACTATTTCTAATGCTTTTCAAACACCAAAAAAGAAATCAAATTATATTTCTTCAAATTCAAGTTTAAAAAATTCTAAGATTAAAAGTTATAAAAAAATATCAGAAAAAAAAGGTTTAGTATCTCAATTAACAAATAATGTAATTTCTTCTTCTAATTTTCATTCAAATTACAATGTAGATTATAGAAGATCATTTCATACTAAATATTCATCACAATATTTTAATGAGCAAATTGAAATAAAAAAAACTTCTAGTAATAATAAATTAAAATCTCCTTCTAATTTAAAAAATACTTTTTCATTGAAATCAAAAAAGAATTCTAATAAAGATACTAATAAAAATGTTAGAAATATCTTAAGAGTATTATCTCAAAATGAAAATAATACTTCTCCTGTTAAAAATAATATAAAAACTCCAATTGATTGTTATTTAACACAATCAAAATTATTTAAAAGTCCATCAAATAATTTACAAGAATCAGAAAGAAAGAAAAGTAATTTAAAATCTTCTCGAAATTCAAAAAACATTGTTTTTAATTTTCAAAATTCTTCGAAAAAAATGATTAAAAAATCTTCTATTGAAGATAGTACAATATCAATTCCAAGTAGAAATTTACTTAGGAATAGTCATAATAATATTAATAACCTTATTCATAATTCAGGAAAAAAGAACAATAATATCATCAACAATAATTTTAGTTCTGGTCATAAAAATAATCAAATTTTAACAAAAAAAGGAAAACTAATTTTTCCTAATAAGGAAATTTCTACTAGGGCAAATTCTAATGATTATAATCTTATCAAACCTCAAATATCATTATTAACTTTTAGTTAATATTATTTATTTATTTTTATATTAATATATTAATGAAAAAGACATAATTACATCAAAAAGATTATAATTGTTATATATATAATTTAATTTTTTAAGATAATATATTAAAATAAACATATTAATTAATATATATATATGATGTTATAAACATGATTGTTTTTTTAATGTTCATTATTTTAAACGAATTATATAATTGTTCGTTAAATTGTTTTAAATAAATTCTCAAATATTATTTTAAACGTTGAAAATAATTTATTTTATAAAAAAAAGTTTTTTTCTATAAAGAATAAATATAATTTAATTGTATCATATTATTTTTAAAAATGATTTTTTTTGTAATGTTAATGAACAATATAAAAATAAATATTTTTTTGTGTTAATCATTTACAAATGATATTTGTAAATCATTTATAAATGAATAATTTGCTAAATGATAATTGTTATTAGTTTTTTTTGATCTTTTTCATATTTTCAAAAAATAAAAAGAATAACTTATTTAATTTATAAGTTGATTATTTTGTTTTTATAATATTTTATTATAAAACTCTCCATTATTGTTGAAACTTATTTAAATATTTTTCTCTTTTTCTTTGAAGAAATAAAACAAAAATAATTATTTTTATATTATCTTTTGAAACTTATTATATCTTAATAACTAAAAAAATAGATAAAACATTTGTGTTATTAATTTCAAACCAAAAAAAATAACATAAATTTGAAGAATTTTTCTTTAAATTCTTATAAAAAAAATTATAGTTCAAATATTATAAAATATAAAAATAAACAAGAAACTTTAGTTTTAAATATATTTTTAAAGAATTTATTTATACTGGAAGTTAAATATAATACTTTCAAAAGTTATATAAATAGTAGTATAAATAAAAATCATTGTGATTAAAAATCAAAATAATTATCATTTTATAAATTACAAAATTGAAATCAGAAACAAGCATTATAATTTACATATACATATAATTTTGAATACAATTAATAAAAATCAAAAAATTATCCCATAACAAATTCAAAAACTTTCAAAATCTTCATTTACAATATTAGAATTATCTTTAATATATTCAGCAATTATTTTAACATTGTCATTATTATTACCTTCCTGACATTTAATATATTGTTTACATTTATAAATCAATTTTGATTTGATTACAATTGAAAAAAGCCATGATACTTCTTCAAATTTAAAATTTCCTAATTTATTATTTGTATTTAAAAATAAATTAATTTCAGGTTTTTGTAATAAAATTTCATTAATTAATTTATTTTTATATCTAATTAACATTTCGTTCGTTAAATTTCCTGAATTAATTAATCTTTTAGGATTATATTTATTATCTCTTCTTTTACTTTTACTTTTAATTTTATACTTTTTTAATTTAATGATAGAATTTGATATAGAAATTTGTTCTAAATTTTTTTTTTTATTTTCTTCTTTTATTTTCATTAAATTTAAAAGAACATTTATTGAATAAAAGCATCTTACAATTTCTATAAATTGAGGCTCAAATTTTTGATGTATTGCTCTTCTTACAGTTTTAATTAAACAAGCATGAAAATGATTTTTTAATTCTTTAACCTTTTTATTAGGAAAAAAATAAGCAAATTTTGACCATTTATTACCAAAAATTTTATGAATTTCAAAGAAAATAAATTCTTCTTCTAAAGTCCATTTCACATCTTCTCCTCTATGTCTTTTTTTTGATAATAAAATTTCTTTATTATTAGTATCATGGTTTTTAGTACTTTTTCGATAATCATTGTTGTTCATTTATATATATATTTAATAATTTGGAAAATTATAAAAGAAATAAAAATTTTAAGAAAAAAGATTATATTCTCAAAAAAAAATTTAAAAAACAATAATTAAATATTAAATTATTTAATCTATTTCTCTCTTGTAGTCTAAGAAAAAATTCCAAAACTAAACCAAAAAAAATTAAAAAAAAATTTAAACAAATCTATTATTATTAATATTAGCTCCTTCATTATCTCTTTCAACATCTCCTTGATTTAAATATTTTAGAACTTTATTTCTAGTATGTGGATCATTATCTTCATTAGGACCAACACCAATATACCTTATTTTACTAAAGAAAGCAATAAGTAAAGCTAATAGAGCAATTAACAAAATAGCAACAAGTAAAACAATAAGTAAATAAACGAAAATCATTTTTCCTGAATTAGGTCCTTTCATTGTTAATTTACCAGCTTTTACAAAATCAACTCCATTTTCTGCAACATCAACATCAACTTCTTCATAACCAATATCTGAATCATCTTCAATTTTTGGTGTGTTACATTTTATATTTGTTCTATTAAAATATTCTGCTTCTGTTACTCCAAAACGTCCAAATCTACATAATATAGGTTGGTATTTTACTGTTACTTTATTTTTTTTTAATCTTTCAGTTCCATCATTTGCTAATACTATGAATTCTTCTTCATTTATTGTTGCTGATGGTGTAGTAAATGTTTTATCTTTTACTTTTGAAGCTTTTAATATTAAAGGAATTACTTGATTGGTTTTTACTTCCTTTTCACTAATACTTTTTATTTCTGGTTGACTATAAAAAGAGAAAAAGTGACTTGTTTCTGTAAAAGGATTATAATCATCATCTTCCATTGCTACTCCAAATGGTACACTGAAAGGAAGCATTCCTCTAGGAGGTAGTTGATAATTTGAAGGAGAAGGACATGTAATATGATTATAATCTACATATGTTCCTTCTGTTATTGCAAAATAACCAGGAACACCAAATCGACATCTTATTGTTTTTTCAGGATTAAAACCAGATCCTTTTACATTTATTATTGTTCCTCCTTCTATGGGACCACTTGATGGAGATATTTCATTTACTGAATATGGGATTATTCTTGTTCGATCATTTGGTTCAGTAAAAGATATATTGTTTAATGCAATTTGTACTGGGAAAGATGTTTTAACTTTTGTATTATCATCTTTCTTTGTATATTCATTTGGTGCTTGAGGTAATCTTTCAAATATACATTCAATTTCCTCTGTTGATTTTACTTTTCCTTTTCCATAATAATCTTCAACTTTACATCCTATATTTGAACCACGGAAATCATCTCTGAAACCTTTTCCATGAACTATTATTCTAGCTTCTCCTTTACTTGGTGCTGATGTTGGATATACTGATTCTACTATTGGTTGATTATAATAGTAAAAACCATCCTTATAATCATTTGAATCAATACCATTAAGTGTTAATCCCATATCAACATAACCTTCAAATCCTTTTTCTTTTTCTGGCATATCACATATTATTTTATTCTCACTAATATTTAATGGTTTATAGAATGATTTATCCATTTTAAATTTAACTTTCTCAGAATCTTGAAAACCTCCTCCTTCAATAGTAATATCTCCTTCTCCTGTATTTGGACCACTTCTAGGTATAATATTATCAATTTTATAAAAATAGAAATCATGTCCTGTATCCATTTCATTTTGACCATCAAAAGTAATTTTAATATCAGCTTGAGTTCCACTAAGCCAACCTCCAGGAGTACTACATAGAATATAAGAATCATTTCCATCAACATTTCCTCTTAAAGCAGCAGGTGATTTCTTTTTTACCATTCCAGTATTATTTTGATGTGGATCAAACACACATTGGAAATCACTCTCATCCACCATAGAAGTAAAGTTACTACCATAAATTTTAACAGTAGTTCCACCAGTATCTGGTCCTGATGTTGGAACTACTTTTTTAAATTTTGCATTTTTAAAATCATTATAGAAAACAAATGGAGTTTCTGCATTATACACATCTATTCCATTAAGAGAAACACCAAAGGGAACTTTGACATTTGAGTGTTCGTAACTAGGTGAAGTGCAACTAATTCTAACTGTATCATGGAAAACTCCTTTTACTTTCTTTTCACCAAAATGACAATAAGGTTCTACTCCATATTCAGGTTTATTGTCAAACCATGCTCCTATTACTGATACATTTGCTCCTCCTGTCACTACAGATCCTTTTGGAGAGAAACCTTCAACATAAACTTGATGATAGTAGTAATATTCAAAGTTAGTATGAATGTAATTATTTGCATAGTAATCTTTAAGGAAATCATCTAATGGAAGGAAATTTAATTTACTTAAGCCAATGTAATCAGGACCACCTCTTGTTTTAGTGTGATTTGGTGCTTGAGGTGATAAAACCATCATTTTCTTTAATGGGAAATTGCTTACAATTTCTTTATTTTTTATAAAAGGATTATTTAATATTACTGGACTTGATTGTTCTTGCTTAATTATATCAAGGAATTCATTTTGATCCATTGGAACTAAATTCTGTGGTCCCCATTTAAAAACATAATCTGAAGATTCTTCAAATCCTGATCCATAAAGTGAAACTGGAGTTTCACCTTGTACAGGCCCACAGGGAGGTTCAACTTTATATATATTAATTGGATCTGTTAATTCAAGTTCATAACCATCTTGACTATAATCGTATCCATTAATTGAAACTCTAAGTAATGATTTTCCAGTTATATTATCAAATTTTGGTGATTGACAAAGAAATAAGTTTTTTGATGTATTATTTAAAGGATAAGAAGTATAAACTCCATTAACAATTTTTTCTTCTCCACTTTCCGTTTCATATTTACAAGTATAATTCACAAAAGGTTCTACTTGTTTAAAATATTGAGAAATATCACTAGAATCAATAGGAACAGGAATAAAAGTATCAATATTACAAGGAATAGAATTTAATAAAATAGTATTTAATTTCTCTTTTTCTTCTTCAGTAATATTCATTTTTTCAGCAGGGAAACTCATTAAATCAACAACTACATTAGGTTCATCATAGTAAAAAATAGAAATGTTATTATTGGTAAAATCATTATTATAAACAGAAGCTTCAACCGGAAATCTTTCATTATCAAGTGGCTTTCCATTTTTATACATCATGTTATTCCTTGGTTTAGTAAGAGCACTAATAGTATTACTATCAATATATTTGGCATCTACAATACAACTATCACCATTGCAATATAAAGTATTATTATCATCAGTGGAACTTCCGAAAAGTGCTTTTAATTCATTTCCTGAATCTGCAAAACCAAAACCATGAATTGTTAAATTTGTTCCTCCTTTAGAAGAAACCATTTGAGGTTCTACACTAATAATATATGGATCATAAAATGTAAAATTATGATTATTATTTGTAAAATCATCACCATTGTTAAAGGAAGCCTCTATATTAAAAGACTCAGGTGTGTTTAAATTTGGAGTTTCACATTCAATTTCATTTGGTCCCAAATATTGAGCATTTTCAACAAAAATTTTATTACTTCCTTGAGATATTGATTTATATCTACATTTTAAATTATCAATTGGAGTATCATCAACTACGTAATAATTATCTAAAGTTAATTTTACTTTTTGTTCATTTACTGATTTTAATGGAGCAAATTTAGGTGAAATTTCTAATATATTCGGCATTTGGAAATAAGTAAATGTTTGATTATAAGTACAGAAATCTTCTCCATTATATGATATTTGTATTTTAGTTTCTATTTCATCAGGTCCTGGTGATTGTCTTTGTATAGAAGGACTTTTAATTTGAATTTTTTGTGTATTTTTTCCACCCACAACAACAAACTGAGTATCACTAATAATAGTATCCTCATAAGCATCAATAAATCTATAATAAATTTTCCTTTCTAAATCTTGATACTGATTAATTTTATTATTACCATCTTTACCAAGAGCAAAATATGGTTCAATATATCCCACACCATATAATGTAATATCAGTTCCTCCAATCTTAGGTCCATGTGCAGGAGTAATTTCAACAGTCATTGGACATTTATAATAATAAAATGTATTTTCTTTATCTCTATAATTAACAGTAATATCATCTTCAAATTGTTGTCCATTCAAAGCAACTTGAACAACTACACTTCCAGTATAATTTGCTTTAGGTGATTTAACTTTAATTGTATCACTTTTAATATCTTCAAGTTCAGGTTTTACATGATATGTAGTAAATCTAACTGTAACATTACATGCACCTTCTTGATTGAATACTCCACCTGTTATATTTACTTCAGTACCACCATTAATAGGACCAAATATTGGATTTACATTTGAAATATATGGAGCAACATAATAATAAAATTTTTGTTCAGGTCCATTAAAATCTTCAGAATTTAATGATATTTCTAAATTTGCAAAAGTTACATTATTTTCATTAATACCATCTACATTTAAAACAGAAGGTGAATCACATTTAATAGTATTTTCATCCATAACTGTAGCATTCATAAAAATAGTTCTATTAAAAACACATTTTATTTCCTTAGAATATCCAACTGGAAAATCTTTTCCATAAATAGTTATTTGAGTAAATCCTCTTTCAGGGCCACAAGCAGGTTCAATATGATCAATAATTGGAGTAGCATAATATCTAAATTTAGTATTAACACCACTAGAAAATTCATCAGGTCTAACTGCGACTTTTAAATTAACAGTAGCTGGTTTTTCAACAGGAGGAGAAACACAAGCTAATTTATTTTTATCAATAAATTCTCCTTCTACTATTTTATCTCCGAATTGACATTGAACAAAACCTGTATCTTCAAAATTACTTCCAACAAAAGTAACATTAGTCCCGCCACTTATAGGACCTACATTAGGATTAATTGTATAAACATATGGAGGATGATAATAATAGAATAAAGTTTTATCATTTGTCCATTCTCTTGTATTTAAAGTAATTTCAACTGGAACTTCTCTATCTTCAAAAGAAGGAGGTGATATGCATTCACATTCCGTTGATGAAATCACTTTTGCTTGTTGTTCTACTTTTTCACCTGAACTAAAAATAAAAACACAAAAAGTATCATTATGATTATCTATATCAGGTATTTCAACCATAGGATTAAAATTTTGTCCTCTAATATTAACAAGAGTACCTCCTGTATCAGGTCCTCTATTAGGTTCTAATCTAAATATAGTAGGTGTTTCATAATAAACATAAGGAATATCCTCAATAGAATTTTGTTGATTATTAAATGAAACAGAAAAAGGTAATTTTTTCTGAATAACATCACTAGGAGGTGAAATACATTCTAATTTAGTATCACTTACAAATTTTGCTTTAACTTCCCTTGAACCGAAAGCACATCTTAAATTCTGGTCATAATTTAAAAAATGAGTTCCAAAAACTTCAACAAGAGTACCACCATCTCGTGGTCCATATCTTGGATAAATCCAAATAATAGAAGGATTAATATAGAATCTAAAAGGAACACTATTTAAAGTATCAGTAAAGTCACCTAATAAGGAAACAGTAAAAGGGACAATATCTTCATTATGTGGTAATGAGTTTTCGCATTGAATACAAATTTCAGTTCTTTCTTCTTGAGTAGGTTCTCGTTCACCTACTTTACGAGGTTGAGGAGCACAACGTACATAAGTGGCATTCACTGTGTATTTTACAGAACCAAAACGACAATTTGGATGAGGGTAATCGGGAATTAGTTCTTGGTCGAAGTTACGGAGACGGACTAGAACACGTGTCTCACCTGTTGTTGGTCCACTGTTTGGTTCTATTCCTTCTATTCTTGTATCTGTGTTCAGTTTTGTTTCTTTTATACAAATATTAGGAAGAATTAGTAAAAAAAGTTGGAGTATTGGAATTTTCATATTTTATTTTTTTTTATTAAATATTATTTTTGGATTTGTATTTATTTATATTGTTTTTTATTTGTTTTTTTATGATTGTTTTTATTTATGAAAATTTCAATTTTTAAAGAAATTATTTTGTAAGAGAAATTTAAGAAAAAAACAATCTTATTGGTAGAATGGAAACTATAATAAAAAAAGAATAAGTAAAACTTATAATTTATTGAATTAATATTTAAAATTTTAAAAATTAAAAATTATTTTTTATAAAAAACCGGTTAAACATATTTTAAAAACAAATATAATAAAAAAAATTTGAAAAATTTCATAAAATTGACTATATATATTTAAAAAAGAAATTCAATTTAAAATTGAAAATATCATTTGTGCTTTTTAAAACTTAAAGTATTTAGCTTATTATATTAATGATAAAATAGTGCCACAAAGAAATAAAACATAGAAAAGATAACATTAACAATTAAAAGAAAATTGAAACAATAAATTAGAAATGAAATAACATAATTACTCAATTATATATGAGAATAGATTATTCTAAATAAAATATGAATCTTTAATTCTTCTATTTCCAATCAAAAAAAAAATATAAAAACAGTCATAAAAAATATAATCATTACAAATAATTAATCAATTTATTTGTAATTATTATGATATTTATCTATTTCTATAATTTTATATGATTTCAATTTTTTATTATATAAAAATTACTTTTGAAGATTGTCATTGGAAGGAAAATTTGGAATTCTATTTCAAATGGAAGAAAACTAAATTAATCTTTATTTTTCTTGTTTAAATATTTTCATAATTCAATTATCAATTTATATTTATAAATAAATATTAAAATTTAAAAACTATATTTATTATCAAAAGCCTTTTTAATTTAAAAAAATTAATATCCTATTTTCTATTATTTATAAAATATATAACTAAAAACATATTCAAACTTCAATGAACTTACTTTCAATTAAATAATCTAAATATTGTTCATATTCATCATCATCCATTAAACCATTATGTCCACAAGAAATTTTAATTAATTTCATTGTTTTTTTCATAAAATTAAAATCTTGACAAAATTTATCATATCCTTCTACTTTATCTTCTTCCTCACTCAAAAAGGAGTTATCATTAAAATTTTCATGAGAATCAGAGGCAATCAATGTTTCTTTTATTTTATTATTTCTATTAATTTTAACAACTTCTAAAAGATCTAATCTTTCAATGAAATTTTGTAATAAATCACTTAATCTTATTATTTGATTTAAGATTTCATTTCTTTGAAAAGTTGAATTTTTAATTTTATTTAATTCATTTCTACAAGAAATTAAAATGTCTTTACAAGATTCATTATAAAATCCTAAATCTTTTTTGTTTTTTATTTTTGCAAATTTATAACATTGAATTCCCCATAAAATAAAATTAGTGAAAAAATCTCTTACAAATAAGGATTTTCTTCTAAAAGAGTAATTTTTTTCAAAAATATCATTTAAATTATCACAACAAACATTTAAAAAAGGAACAAAAAAATTAAAAAGATGTTTATCAGTAATTTCATTATTTTGTTCAATATTATTCATATCATCATTTAAAAGTTCTTTTTCTTCTCCAAAAGAATCAAAATCAAAAATTTTATTACTCTTTTTTTTAGCATAATAATAATCACAAACGTAAATAAAAGAACAAATAAAATTATTTTTTTCTTCTTTATTAAAAATTAAGTCCAAAATATCTTTACATTTAATCATTTCCCTATTTCTAATTTTAACACAATTATTCATTAACTGAATGATAGCATTAGTTTTAATACTTCCATTACTTCTAATAATGAAATCAGTACTTGAACACAAAATAATTTTAAAACAATTACTATTCATAAAATTATCAATAGTATAATTATTATTAATTAAAAAAAAATAAGCTAAAAAATATAATATTCTTCCAAAAAAAAAACAATAGGCAATTTTACTTATACTTGCAAAGTTTCTATCAGAAATTAAAACATCTATTTTCCTATTAGCAGCTAAATGAGTTGCAGCAACACCTCCAATTGAATAACCTCCGACTGCAATCATATTATAATTATGTTTTTTCTTACATTCATCAAAGATATTTAAAACATCATTTTTACATTTTGAAAAAGATGCTCTTCCCTTTGAATAACCATATCCTCTATAATTCCATAATAAAACATCTATTCCATTTTTTAAGTAAAATTCTATTTTTTTTTGAGCAATAAATTCAAAAGGTCCACCATTTGGACCACAAAAAAAAAATAATTTTCTATTAATTGCATTTTCAGAATTTGATATTATACAATAATTAATGTTATTTTCTGTGAATTCTTCTATTTTATAATTTCCAAATTTGTTATAAAATTCTACTTTATAATAATCTAAACTTCCAAAAGTATCGTTTAATAAAAGTGTTTTTAAAAATTTAAAAGAAAAAAAAAAGCATTGTTCTAAAATGTAATTATCAAATATTTCTAAAATGAAATTTAAAGTTAATATCATTTTTGATAATTCTAATTTTAAATTTGAATCTATTATATAATTTTTATTTTGTTGCCATGAACATTTTATTCTTGAATGTTTTTTAATAACTATAAAATTTTGGAAATATTCTCGAAAACCTGATTCAATCATTTCAGTATTTAATTTATTTAAATATTGATAAAAATTATTTTGATAAGAGGAAATTTTTCCAAATTTTTGAATACAAAGTTCATAATTATTTTTTAAAGAATCAATAACATAAAAACTAGATTTAATATTTTCTATTTCACTTTTAATTAAAACTCCAGATGGATCTCCTAAAGTTAATAAAGAAAATTTTAGTCTTTTAAAACAATTTCTTAAATTTTTTGCAGTTCTTCTTGTTTCATAATATAAATTAAATGATTGAAAAGGAAATTGCCATTCATACATCCAATGAAGTGCTATTGTTCTTAATGAAATATAATTTAAAATAAAACATCCTAATATTGCACAAATAGATTTTTTTAAAAATAAAAGATTTAATAATTTATATATTCCATATTCTAATGAACAAATAATTGCAATTATAATTATTATTGAAAGAATCAGTTTTGGAATAAAAAATGTAGTTGCCATTTTTTAATGGATTTAATTATTTTAAATAAAATATAATTTTTTTTTTCATTTTTTTTTCAAAAAATAAGATAAATCAAACTTTTGTTTTTTGAATATTAACTGTTATATACTTTATTTTAACATGAATAAAAGAAAGATTTCTTTAATTTCATGTTGGAGATATATTTAAATTGATATTTTTTTAACATTTTTTTTCAATTAAAATTATTTTTTTTGTTGATTTCTATTTTTACTTTATTTTTAAGAAATGTAAAATAAATTTTAAAGAAAACTTATTTAAAGCTAAATTCCTTTTGTATGACTCAAATATAATATATTGAATTATATATATTATAAAAAGTTTCAAGATTTGAAAGAAAAAAGGATAAAAATTATTTATTATTTCTTATAATAACATTTATTAAAAATTACTTGTAAATAAATGGAAAGTAATAAAAATAAGGAAGATGAAAATAAAGAAAATATAAGTGAAAAGAGTGAAGAAACAATAATTTATAATATAGATGATATTGAATTATTTGGTTTAGGAAATGAAAATAATGTTGAAGGAAGAACAAATAAAAAAGAAATAAATGAAATCGATACTAAAGAAAAAAAAGAAGAAGAAAGAAAAGAAGAAGAAAGAAAAGAAGAAGAAAGAAAAGAAGAAGAAAAAAAAGAAGAAAAAAAAGAAGCAGAAAAAAAAAAAATAGAAGAAAAAAAAGAAGAAAAAAAAGAAGAAGAAAAAAAAGAAGAAGAAAAAAAAGAAAATGTAAAAAAAAAACTTAGTTTGAAAAAATTAAGGTCAAAACGTTTATCAAAAAGACAATCAATAATAGACTTTGAATTAACAGATAAAGAACAAAAAGAAATTGACAAAGCAAAGGAAAAATATACAAATTATATAGAAAAATATAAATATAAAACAGCATTAATGGAAAAATTAGATAGAGCAATAAAAAGGATTTATCATTTTGACACAAATAATCCAGATTTATCTCAAAAAGAAACTTTTTTTACTATAAATTCAATAAATGAAGAAGAAAAAAGTTTTAGTGATAATTTTAGTAACTTTGAAGAAATAATAAAAAAAGAAGGAAAAACAAATAAATTAAAAAGAAGAAATAATTATTTTATTCAAAGAAATTTAGAAAATAAAATCAATCAAGAAGAAGAATTATCAAAATTTATTTCTGAATTAGAAATAACACATCAAGAAGAAATGAAAATAAATCAACAAGAAAAAGATTTAGATAAATTATTACCAACATGCAATGAAAATTTTGAAAAAGAAATATACACAAAAGAAAATATGTTTAACAGATATAATAGTCCAATAGGAAATTTTGGAAGTACTGAAACTTTAATTTATAGATATTCTTTCCATGAAAATTATCATTTAATGATAAATGCTTACAGACACTTTAATTATTGGAGACCTTCACTTTCAGATGGAAATTCTTTTTATAGAGTTTTTATGTATTCTTTAATTGAAAATTATATTACTAATCAAAATATTAATGAATTAAAAAAATTAATTTGTGATATTATTCAAGAAGATTATATTACTTTATATAGAAATAAAGGAATTGATGTTGATATTGTCTTACAAATAATTAAAAAAATTTTAATATTTGTTGAAAATAATAAAATTAAAGAAGCATATAAAATATTTAATAAAGCTTATCGATTAAAAAATCATTGTTTTGATGATACAATGATAATTTATTTAAGAAATATTGTTTATCAATATGCCAAAGAAATAAATAATATTTATAAACAAAATAAAAACCAAAACAAAATAAAACAAGAAGAAGAAGATGATTTATTTTATATTGATACAATTAATGAATTAGGAGTTGAACCAGAATTTTTTGTTCTTACTTTTATACCTTATTTATTTGAAATAAATTTGAATATTTTTTGGATTAAAGGAGACTTTCAAAATGCTGAAGATGGATATATTGATTTTATTGATAATGAAAATAAAGACAAATTCCCTTATATTATTATGGGATATTTTTTTTCTAATTTTTTTCCTTTATATTCAGACAAAAGTAATGAAAATTTAAAAAAAATTGTCAATCAAAATTATAGTTTACTGAAAAAACTTACATATTGTGATGAAAATAAAAAAAAATGTCCAATTTGTAATGATGAGACTGAACAAGTAATTTTTCTTCAAAAAAAATTTATAATTTGTAAACAATGTTTAATATCTCATGTAGATAAAATTATTATGAATAGAACATTAAATATAAAAAATGAAAATTATTATGGATTAGAATATTATAATAGACCAATTCATCTTCAAGATGATTATTATATTGATAATTATGAAATAATAGAATTAAAAAAAGAAAATATAGCAAATTTATTATTTAAAAATCAAACTATGATTTGTTTTCGATGTGAACAGAATATAGAAAAAAATGAATATTCAATGAATTGTGGTTGTTTATATTGTGAAAATTGTTTTAAGACTAAATTAAAAAAATCAACAAATGAATATATGTATATAAATGAATTTGAAAAACTAAATAATAATTTTAAAAAAGAGAGTTGTAGTTGTGGAAAAGATTTTGATATTAATTATGCTTCAAAAATGTATAAACCATCAAATGAAGAAATAAATAATGCAAAAGAAAGAATGAAAATATATTATAAAACTTTATGTTATCAATGTCTTCAAAAATTAATTGAATATGATAGTAATAAAAAAAGTGAAAAAAAATTAGATAGATATTATTCAGTCCAATTTAAAAAAGAAAATAATGAAGAAGAATTTTATATAGAACCTCATATAATATGTAATAAATGTAAAATCAATCAAAAAAAAGAATTAAATTATGAAAAAGAAGGTAATAAAGAAAATATAGAAATAGTGAGTCCAGAACAAAATAACTTTGATACAATAATAAAAATTTTTTGTAAAATTTGTAATAAATTTCATAATCAAATTATCTTCAAAGAAAGGGATGGTTGTTGTAATAATGGATGTTTAATATTTTAATTATAAATTATTTAAACTATTGATATTTATTTATTTTGGTTTTATTATAGTTCTAAAGAAAAATTATCATTAATATTATTTTATGACTTTAATAATTAATTCCATTTAACTCTAATTAATTTACCTTCATCATAACTCTAAAAACAAATGTTAATCTTTTTAATATTATCATTGTTTATAATAATAGAAAAATAATAATATTTTTTTTAACTTCTATATCAAATAATTTATTATTTTTATATAATAAATTATATTTCATTTCATATTATTTGAAATACTATTTTTATTAAATATCATTCAAAGAATTTTATCTTAAATATTTCATGTTCATGAAAAAAAAGACGGGTGAATTTTTCATTTAAATTAATTAAAACTTTTTTATAATCAATCATATTTATTTCTTTTAAACCTATTTAAAAATCTTACCCTTTTAATTAAAAATTATCTTTTCTTTTCTTTCTTAATTTGTTAATAAAATTATCATTAAATAATCAGATTACTTTTTCTCTCTTAAAATATTTTTTATTTCTGTCTTAATTCAATGAATATTTACTATTTATTGATTGATTTAAATCTTCATTTATATGTTTATAAATTAATTTTTATGTCTTTGGAATAAGATTCTGAATTAACAATTTTTTAAGAAAAAAATGTAAAGATTTGGTATTATGAAATTATTTTGATTTATTTTTTAAAGGAGAAAACTTGATATAATATAAAATATGTCTTAATTCAAAATTACTTTAGTCATAACAAATTAATATTTATTCTAAATTAAATATAATTAAAAACAATTAATATTAATGAGAGATTTTCTATTTATAAATTAAATTTCATCTTATGAAATTTATAAAACCTTATTAAACTTTAACAATTGATTTCTTCACAATATTTTAAAATTAAATGGATTTTGAAAATTATTTATTATTTTCTTCTCATTATAAAATAAGATTTTGATAGAAATCTTTATTCTTTATCAAAACATTTTTCAATTATAATGTTTTTATTTAATAAAGTTTACATGAAGAGATATCTCTTATGTATTTCTTTAACATTAAATTTATTCAATTATAAAATAAAGTATATGCAATTTATCAATAAATAATCATTTTGATTAATAGTGTTTTATTCCAGAGAGGAATACATTCTTAGAATAAAAAAGAAGTGTATAAACAAATAATCTACCCTTTTATATAGCTATAATTCTTATTAAGATGGTTTTAAAACATGAAAATATTCTTTCTATAGATAAATAATTAAAAGATATTAGAATATATAAATATATTTTTTCATAAAACTACAAACTTGTAATAAATAATACCAATGATGATAATTAAAAATTTAAGAAAAATTAAATAAATATGAATATTATGTTTAGGTTATAATGAAGATATGAAATTCTGTATTCAAAATGTTAATGTAAATAAAAGAAAAGTAAAAATAATACCTAAATAACCTAATTAATGGATGATATATCTGATTTTAGATAATATTGATGATTTATGTGGTAAGAATCAAATAATTAATACTTTCAAATTGTTAATTAATTTTCTTCTTAAAACAAAAGGAATAGAAAGATTCTTAAAATTTTTTATGAAAAAATAAGAAATGAAAATTAATCAAACTGATAATGGAAATGAATTTATTATATTCTAATAGAATCTTTTAAAAAAGGAATTGATATTTTATCATAACAAAAAATGAGAGATAATATTTGTAATTCTTCTAAACAATTAATTTATAATTAAAGAAAGGAAAAAATATATAAAAGGGGGTAATATCTCCTCTATGAAATATAATATTAATAATAATTCAAATATAAAATTTTATAAATAAAATATATAAGTTAATGAATTATTTTCCTTAAAAAAAGTAGAATAAAATGAGGATATTCATTAAATAAAGAATAAGTTTATTTGAAAATATTATTAAAATAAGTTAATAAAAGATTTTTCTATTATTTAACAATGAAAATATTGTTTAATCAGTCAATTTAACCTATAAAAACAATAATAGAAAATGTATAAAAGAAAATTTAAAGAGTTAATGATAGAATAAGATTATTGAATATATTAGTTATGAAATGCACAGATTTAATGAAATTTTAAAAGAAGAAAATAAAGAAAAATATAAAAAGTATTTAAAATCTATATACATTGAAATCAATATATGTTATAAAAGAATTCTATAATATATTTTTAATCAAATTATAATATATCAATATTAATTATCTAAACAATCCACAAATCATATAATTTAAATATCTCTCTCTAGAAGAAATAGTATAAGACTTTTCAGAAGAAAATGAAAATACTAATTGGAAATTACATTTAAAAATTAAGAAAGATTTTATTTCTTATTTTTGACAAGTCCAAAATATAAATTAAATATTTATTATAAATAATTAAATAAAAATGTATTTATTCATTAATTATTTTAATATTATAAGATAATTCATAATTTCAGTTTCCTTTTTTTAAAAGAGATATTACTTTTTTATCTATAAACTGTTTATCTGAATAATTTACATTTATTAATGATTTAAAAATTATTTTTTTGACTATTTTATAAAAGATGTCAATCTTTATAACTAACTATTTTTTATTTGATATATATTAATTCCATGATTTACAATTTAAATAACAAAAAATGGGAAATGTTTCAACAGCTATTGGTATTGGAAGAATGATTCCTTGTACTGCATGTGGATGTTCTCAAAATTGTCATTCAGCAAGGGGATTTGGTCATTGGCATTGTTATGGTTGTGGAAGAAATTGTAAATTATTTTTCTTATAATAAATTATAAAATAATTATTATTTTATTCAAATTTATTTGTTTTATTCATTTTTTTAATATATAAAAATTTAATTAAGGACAGACTTTAAATATGATATAAAGAGAAAAAATTTTCATATTTAAACAAAAATTTTTCATTTTAATGAAAAAGTTTTTATAGGGAATATAAATTATATTTTTCAAGAAAATATTCATCAATAAAAAAAGATTGATTTTTAATTTTAATTATTATATGACATAATGAATTTAATCTTAAAGCCCTTGAATAGGGTATATTATATAAAAAATTAAATTCAAAAGAATAGTTCATCTTTGATTGAATTTTAAATTTTCAAAATATAATTGTATTTCTTGAAGATTATAATAATAATTTATTTTAGATTTAAGTTATTTAACTATTATTCATGCAAAAAACCATAAAAAAAAATATTAAATAAATATTATTCTTAAATAAATCATTCTTTGTTTTTAAAATGAAAAAAACTCTTGATATATTAGTATATTATTATATAAAGCTAAAATAAAATCATTGACAAAAGTTTTCTTTTTTTTAAAGTTTAAATAAAACTATAAAAATATAAATGAAACAGGATTTTCTTTTAATAGATCAAAAATATGAATTATTTGATTTGAAAATATTGAACCTTATAATTGAAGATAAAATAGGACTTTCTTTGATTTTTACTTTTATTTCATAACTTGCATCAAAAGAACGCTCTACATAAGATAAATATCTTTTAATGGATTGATCAAGAACATAGAACTATTATTAATTATTTAAATTTCTACATCAAAAGAAAATAAGAGGAAATTATTCTAATTATATTCAAGATAATTATAATAAAAAATTTATATTCTTTATATTATACTATCAAAATAATTGTAATAATAATAAAATTAGAAATATATGCTTTTAGATAAAATATAATTACCAAAAAAAGAATATTAATAAATAATTATAATAATTATAATTAAGATAATTATTTATAGATAAATATATAGGTAATTATTAAAATAGTAACAACTGAAATAATAAGAGCCTCATAATTATAGCATTTTTTAATTTATTTGAAAAAAAAATTAGTTAAATGTAAATCTTGTTTTGAAAGTGAAAATTTACTGAAAATAAAATTATTTTACAAAATAATACATATTAAAATAAAAAAAGAATTGAATAATATCAAAGAAGTCAACCAAATAGAATTTAAAAATCTTAAAATCAAATAGAATAAAGAAGAAGAAATTAATTAAAAAAAAATGACAGTAAATTAAAATATTATAAATTATATGAAATAACAAATTAACTCAATTAGAAGAAGAAATTTCTAATTTAATTGAAGGATTTTTAAAAATAGAATTTAAAACAATTAAGCAGTATTACTTATGAAAATAATATAAAATTTTAAAACATATTTTTTGAATAATTAATATTTTCATTAACTTATAATTTTATTTAAACCATATATCATCATCCAATTATCATAATTAGGAATTTTATTTGAATATTCTTTTATTTTTTTTATTTCTTCTATATATTCATTTTTTTGTTCTATATCTTTTTGAGAATATTCAAACTTTATTTCTTTAAATACATAAGATTCTTCAATTTTATTTTTTTCTTCACTAAATTGTTTTTCAAAATTTTCTTTTTGTTCATTTGTAAAATTATCAATTATAACATTTTTATCTTTCCCAATATTATCTCTTATATTTTCTAAATCATGTTTTTTTTCTTGTTTTAAATTTATTTCTTTAATTTTTTCTTCAAATTTTTCATATTTTTTATTTTTTTCATTATATTCATTTTCAATATTTTGAAGATTTAAATCATGTTCATATGTTATTTTTTGTTTTTTTATTTCATATTCTTTTTCCTCTGTTAAAATATTATCTTCTAAATCTTTTCTATTTTTTTCAATCTTGTTTTTTTCATTTTTAATTGAATTTAAGTAATTTTCAGAAGATTCAATAGAATTATTTTGATCATAAAAGATATGTATATTATGATTATTTAAATTATTATAAACAGATATGCATTTATCATATAAATTTTGAAAAGCATATTTAACTTTATTTTGAAAGAGATCTCCTAATCTAAACATTTCTTTATGATTTTGTATATTATCTATACAACATTTTGCATCACATTTATCACAACATTTATAATTCCTATTTAAACATGGTGAACAAGCACGACATGAATTTCTACTCATTTAATTTAAAAATTCCTTAAATTTTTCATCATAAAATACTTTCAACTTAACTTTTTTTGTAATGATTAATCAGTTTTTATATTATTTTTTTAAAATAATTTTAAATAATTATTTTATTATTTTTTTGTCATGATTCATTAATTCCAATTATTTTTTGTGTTTTATATCCATAAGTTTTTCTTTTAAATTATTTTACATAATTAATTGTTTTTCTTTTAAATTATTATTTAATTTATTTTATTTATTGTTATTATTTTTTTTTAATATATTCAATTCATTTTCATTTGTATTAGTTTCTGTTTTATTTTATTCATTTTCATATTATTTATTTTTTATTTAATTCTATAATCATATAAGAATTATGAATTTCTTTCTCTTTATTGAACATTTTTGCATAAATATAAAAATAATGTTAAATAAATAAAAGAATTAGAGAATATTGATAGATCAATGTTTTTATTTCTAAATTTTTTTATATTTTCTTAGGATAATATTATATTTCATCAAAAACTTAAAAAAAAAGAAAAAAGACAATAAAATCTAAAAATATCAAATCGGATAATATATTACATTTAAATCAATTTTAGAATAAGAAAAAAATAAGAGATTAAAAATTGAACATTTTCTCAGATTTAGAATTATTCTAACTAAAAAACATAATTTGTTTGAAAAATATTTTTTTCAAGTTCAAATGTTTTTTATTCTTTAATTCCTTAATAAAAAATTAAAAAATATAAAATGAAAAAAATAATATATTATAATAAAAATATGAAAGACTCTAAGAAAAATAATTATAATGGAATGAATAGTCCAAATGGAAAATATCTTTACTTACAATTAAAACAAAATCAAGTTCCAATTAAAAATTTTGGTATATTTTCATCATATAATTCAAATTCAAATTCTTTTCGTCAGGCATCATTAAAAAAATGTTCGAAAGTTTCTCCTGGAAACAGTGTAAATTATAAGTTGAATATTAATGAAGAAATGATAAGTGAACAAAAAGAAATCGAAGATAATGCATTAGAATTTATAAAAAAGAAATTTATGAAAAAAAAAAATTCTAATTTTTTAAACTATACTAATCCAATTAATTATCCTAAAAAAGTTTATGCAAGTAAATATGAAATTTTAAGAACTCATATTCAAAATTCAAATTCTATTAGTTTACATTCTCAAAATACAAATAATAAGTTGTTGAAAGAAAATACAATTGAAGATTCTGAGAATAAAAATATTATTTCTCCTCGAGAACTTACTAAAGGAAAAAATACTAAAAATATTAATTTTAAAAATAATAGTAAAAACAGATTAAAAAGTGGATTTAATGAGAAAAAAGTTTCTATGAAAATTTTTAATAAATTAATGAAAAAAGATAATTTAAATATTACTATAAATAAACAAAATCCATATACAACATTAAATTCAAGGAAAAATTCAAATGAAAAAAGGTTGAATAAATTATTAAATCATCAAAAGAAAAATTTTAATAATAATATTAAAGTTTATAATCATAATCATTTATTTCCTATTAAAGAAAAAAAAATATGTTTAAATAATAAAACTTCATATAAACAAATAGATAATACTTCTGTTAGGAATAATTTAATTAATGTTAATAATTTAACTTCGCATCAAAATAATTTAAATTCTAGTAATCCTTTTAATAATGATATTAAGAAAATTTTTAATCAAAAATGTTTTTTCCCTTTGACAGAAGGAATTTCAAAAAATAATTCAAAACAAAAAAATGGAAATAAAGAAATTGATCTATCAAATTGTAACAAAGATAAATTTAATTTATTTAATTATAAAAAAAATTATACGAATACAAATTCTCCAAGTCATTATATTAGTTTAAATAATAATAAAAATATAAAATATAATCCTTTAATTGATTTTAGTTTAGATAATAATCTTATTCATAATTATTTATTTCCAAAAAATCAAAAATTAAAAGATTATATTTTAAGAAAAAATTTAAATTCAAACATAAACAAAATAATAACTGATATTACAATTCATAAAGAAACAGGAATAAATAAAAAAAAACAAGATAAAAAGCTAAAGCTAAAAAAAGAATTTATTACATTATCAAATTATTCAAAAACATCTCCAAATGAAAATAATAATAGCAATTCTTTATCAATAAATCAATTATCTTTAATGAATAAAAAACAAAAATCAAAAGAAAAAGATGATTTAAGAAATGAAGATGAAAATTCCTTATTGTTTCAAAGCAATAATAATTCTTATAATTCAAATACATCATTATTATCAACAATAAAAGACTCTGATTATTATATGAAAGAAAGTGAATTACTCTCAAAATATATAAAAGATTATTATGAGAAAAATAAAGAATATCCAAAAACTGATTTATCTTTTTATAAATATGGTCGAATTATTGGAAAAGGAGCTTTTGGAAAAGTAAATTTAGGATTAAATACTTTAACAGGGAGAGTAGTGGCAATAAAATCATTTAATAAAGATAATATTAAAAATGAAATGGCTAAAAAAAAAATCTTATATGAAACAAATTTAATGAGGAAACTTAATCATCCTTCAATAACAAAAATTTTAGAAACCTTCGAAAGTGAAAAATATATATTAATCATAATGGAATATATCTCAGGAGGAAATTTACAATCTTTTGTAAGAAAAAGGAGAAAATTAAGTGAAAAAACAGCCAAAATTTTCTACAAACAAATAATTGAAGGAATAAAATACATTCACAGTCAAAATATTGTTCATAGAGATATTAAATTAGAAAATATATTAATTGATTTAAATAATAATATTAAAATATGTGATTTTGGTGTTGGAATAATGATAAATCGTAATACTATATTACATGATCAATGTGGAACTCCTGTTTATATGGCACCAGAAATAATTAAGAATGAAGGTTATATTGGATTTCCTGTTGATGTTTGGTCAAGTGGAATTGCATTGTATATTATGTTAAGTGGTAATGTTCCTTTTCATAGAGGTAAATTAAATGATTTACAATATGAAATTTTAAATACTCCTTTATCAAAAATTAATGGCGTTAGTTTTGAAGCTAATAATTTACTTCAAGGAATATTATGTAAAGATCCTAATAAAAGATTAACTCCGGATGATATTTTAAATCATCCTTGGTTAAATTGTTATGATATGGATATTAAATTTAATGGTGTGTTAAATGTTAATAAATATCATTTATTTACTAATGCAGAAATGATTTTATTAAGTAAAACACATATTGATTATAGGAAAGCTCCAAAAGGAGAATTGGCGGAAAATTTTACTTTGAAAAATTTATATACTATTGATAGTAATTTTATGAAAAATGTTGAAAGTAGAAGTATTATCTTAGCACCTTATAATTCAATTTTAAGTGAAAGTGAGGAAGAAAATCATTCTGAAAATTTAGATTTTGATAATTTAAGTATAAATATTGAGAATAATATTATAAAATTTTGTGGGAAAGTTAAAGAATATAATATTAATTATGAATTAAATAATAATGAAGAAATTGATAATGGAATGTTAATTAATTCTAAAACTGATATTAATGAAGAAATAAATAATAGTAAAATAAATGATAATCATCAAAGTATTAATTTAAATAATAATAATTCTGTTAATATTAATAGTACTCGAACAAATTCAAGAAAAAAAAATAAAAATAATTCTAATTCAATTTCTAATCCTAATTCATCTAATATTAATGATAATTTTGTTAAAATGGTTTCAGATTTAGGATTTAAAAAAGATTATGTTATAAAATGCTTAGAAAAAAATGTATTAAATCAAGCAACCGCAGCTTATTATTTATTTTCAATTTATGACAATATCAAATATTAAAATTATATATATTTGAATAAAAAAAGAAATAATTTAAATTATATGTAATTATTATGAATACAGAAATAATAATTTTTTCTTTATTTAACTATTCGAAAGGAGATAAAAAACTGATAATACATTATAATTTAATTTTATAATATAAAAATTATTTATATTTTTTTCAAAATGAAATTAAAAAAAAAATTATTTTAAATAAATTTAATATGTTAGTTAAACAATAATAAAAATTTTGCTTTTATAAAATTATAGATATATGAAAAGATTTGCCTTATTCAATTTCCACAATAAATCCCAAAGGATTAAATAAAAACAAAGAAAACTATAAATTGAAGAAAATAATAATAAACCATTATATGAGATTTATTGTTAAAAAAGTTTATTTTTAAAAAAATGAAAAATTTATAAAATAGGAAATTTAATTTTTATTTGATATGATTCCTAACATATGAAATATAGTTGAATTAGTTTATTAATTTCTTTAATTAAAAATGATATAAATCAAGTTTTCTTTTATGAAAAAAATAATAATATTTAAATATAATTTGATTCCTTTTTATTAATTTTTTATATTATTATTGTTTTAATTATTTTTTATTTTCTTTAATCTTTTACAAATATTTTTATTTAATTTAACTGAAAAAAAATTCAATTGTTAAAAGATGAAAGAATTGATTTTTCTTTTTTTGAATTATTTTGTTTATGTTTTAAATTTTCCAAAAATTGTTTTCTATTTACTCTAATTGGAATAGGAGAAAAACAAGAAGAATCCTTATTATTTAAAGAATTTGAATAGTCAACTTTAGGAGACATTACAATTGATTTTTGAGAATTAATAGTTGAATCATTTTTATTTATTTGACTAAACGCTGATTTATTTGGAGTAAATGCATTTGTTTTTTTAACTGTATAACCATATTTTTCTTTAAAATTTTTTTTAGTTTTTATTTCTGATAAAAAGTTCTCACATGAATTTCTTTTTGAAATATATGATGAACCTTTGTTTTTTTTTATAAAATTTTTATATTTTTTTCTTATATCTGAAAACGGAATTTTATTTAAAGAATTATCATATTTTGGAGATAAAAGAATATTTTCTTTTTCCTTTTTATTTTTTAAAACTTTATTTTTATGCATTGTTTTTATCTTTAAATTATCAGAGTTTCTGTTTTGAGACTTTTTCTCTTCCTCTAATTTCTTTTTCTTTTGATAAAGTGTTCCATATAAATTTAAATTATTATTTTGATAATTCTTTTGATTTAAATTATTATTCAATTTTTTATTGAAATAAGAATAACTATTTTGCTCAATCATTCTTTTAGAACTTTTACATTGTTTTATTGAACTGTTTATTTTTTCTAAAAAAGGATTATTATTTTTAGGTGTTGTTATATTTGTTCTTGCAGGACTTTTTAATATAAAATCATTTTTCTTTTTTAAATTTTTAGGACTTAATAAACTTTGTTTTTTTTTATTATTATCTAAATTTTTTAAGGGCATTTTAGTATAATTTGGATTTGAAATTTTCATTTTTTTAGTCGAATTAGTATTTACAGTTTCATTATTTTGTTTTTCATTTGTTGTATAAGGATTTAAATGATAATTACTATTATAATTACTTGAATCATATTGAAAATAATTGTTATTTATATTTATTATTGTATTTCCTTTTGGAATTATAATATTTTGATAATTATTAATTATATTAACATTTTCTTTTTTATTGCTTGATATTGTTGACATAACCTTATTTAAATTATTATTAGGAGTTGAATCATTTGGAATCAAAATTTTTGAATTTAAGGAAAGGTTATTTTGAGAATTTATTATTTTAGAAATAAATTTTTTGGTTTTTTTAGGTGAATTTAAATATTTATTTTCTTTTTGAATTTTTTTTTTATTTTTAATATTTTCTTCAATTAATATTCCTTCTTTTAATTCTTTAGTATATATTTTACTACCATTCATAATTTTTAAAATAGTTTCAATAGAAACATTAGTATCGTTAATAGCATTACTATTATAATTATTTAAATTATTTTTAGATTCATTCAAAAAAGAATTTTCATTACTTGGAATTATTTTTTTAGAAAGAAAAGAAATAGAAATTGAATTTTCAAAAGAATGATCTTCTAAATCTTTTGTTTCAGTTGGATTATAATTTTGAATATCATCATTTATTTCCTTATTAAATATTTCTATTTGGTTTTCATTTTTAGAAAAATTTTTTTTATTTCCTATTAATCTTCTATTTTCTTCTTCTTCTTTTTTTATTTCATTAACGGCGTCAATCATTTTTTGTTTTCTTCTAATATTTTTATATAGATATTCACTTTCAGGAAGAATCATATAATTTGGAAAAATTTTAGAATAAGTTTCATAAAAAAGTAAAATTCTATTTAATCTTGGTTTACTTTCTTCTTTTGAATAATATCTTCTTAGAAATTCAGTTGAATCATCATATATTAAAAAATCCTTAAAATTTGCCACCACGCTACATCTTTCGTTAAATATTAAATAATTTGCATTTATATAGTTATAAGTGTATTTTGTTGATAAATATTTTTTTTTTATTGAGAATTTTAAATCTTTGTAAATTTTATTTATTGGTTTTAATGGGGTAATTATTGATTTTGAATTCATTTTTTTTTAATTTAAATTTATTAATTTATAATGTTTATACATAATAAAAATAATAAGTCAATTTTATTAAAATTTATTCTTATTATATTATTTATTTATTTATGAATTAAATTATTAAATTAAATTGTTCAAATTTAAGAAATAAACCAATGAAGTTTTTATGGAAAAATTTGCAGAAATAACAAAAATTACACATGATAAACTTATGGAGTCATATGATGAAATTCTTACACAATAAGTAAATATTAATAAACTCAATATATGCACTTATAATC
Organism: Isotricha intestinalis; assembly: GCA_023807065.1. NCBI lineage: Eukaryota > Ciliophora > Litostomatea > Vestibuliferida > Isotrichidae > Isotricha > Isotricha intestinalis. Next base: position 33,423 of record JAJJLU010000418.1, read on the forward strand.
TAATAATTATATTAATAACTATAATAAATATTTTTTATAATTTTTAAATAAGTTTTATTTGTTTAATATTTTGATGTGAAAAAAAATAGAATAATATTTTATTGAATAGTGAGCATATTATTTAAAAAAGAAAATCTTCTTTAATGTATTTGTTACTTTTATATTTATTAGAAATTAAACTTAAAGGACTAATTAATTTAATTTTCCTTTCTTTTTTATAATATTTCATTGAGAGTATTCATCAAGGAGATTGATGAGGTTTTCAATAAAAAAAACAACAATTTTTTCTATCATATTTTTCTTTATCACAAAAGATTTAAATTTTATAATCTACTTTTTTCAGGATTTATTCTATTCAACCCAATTACATTTATTATTATTAAAAATAATTTTATCCACTTTAAATCACTGATTATCAATATTATTTATATAATAGAAATTATAGAGTGAATTAATTCATGTGTTATTGAGCAAGATTTTTAATTTTATCAAAGAGAAATTATTTAATGAGATTCATTTTATTTTATATTTATATATTTAATGTTAAATAAATAGAAAAAATCTTCATTAATCTAATTTAAACACATTAAATGTAAGGAAAAGTATTTCTAATTTTCAATTTCCTTAAATTTTTCAAGTATTATCAAGTTTATTCCATTAACTTGATATACTTCTTTATTTATTGCATTATTATTTTTTCAAAAATTAGGATTAAATTTGATAATATTTTTAATTATCTTTATAATGTATGGTCATCATTCTTTTTTATTAAATCATTATTTATAAAAATTTTTCTTAACAAATATTTTGAAATTTACTTTTTAAATTTAAAGTAACATAAAATTTAGTTCTTCTTTGTTAAAATTCTTTTTTAAATTTATTGCACAAATAATTCATTCAATTAAATAATAATTTTCTTTATTAATTTAAAAAGTTTTAATGAATAATATTTATATGAAAGTGATTGAAGATAAAATTTGGAATAAATTTAAAAAATTCAAATATTAAGTTCAAATAAATATAGTTCATATTATAAAATGAAAAATATTAATATTGGAAATTATTTTAGAGTTAAAGAAATAAATAAACAAAAATTTAAGAAGCTTTATAATTATAATATCTTAATAAATAAAAGAAATATAAAATATGAAGAAAATGAAGTTAAATTTGAAAATTATTATTTTGAAAATGAAGAATATATATATTTAATTATGGAATTAGGAATATGTAATTTAAAAGATTATTTATATATGAAAAAAGATTTATTATTAATAGAAGAAATAAAAGATATTTTATTTCAATTAAATAAATATCTTAAACATAATAAAAGTTTAAAATTATCTCATATATTATTATATTCTAAAGATATAAATTCTTTAGAAATTAAAATATTAAATTATTCAAAAATATTAAATAAGAAAGAAGAATCATTTAAAATTTATAATTTAGGAAAATTAATATATTATATTTTATTTAGAAAATATCCTAATGATAAATTATTAAAAGTAAAAAATGAAAATTTAAATAATTTAATAAATGAAATGTTAAATAATGAAAATTATTCATGGGAAAATTATTTTAAACATCCTTTTTTTTATGAAGAAAGAAAAAAGAAATTATATTATGAAAATAATTTTAATTATTTATGTGAAAAACATTCAATAAAGTTTAATTCATATTGTTATAATTGTAAATATAATATATGTTATAAATGTATGAAAGATCATAATTCACATAAAATTATTCCATTTAAATTGATAGGTTTTAATGAATCTGAATTAAAACAAATTAAAACTTCAATTAAAAAATTTGAAGATTATATTGATGAGTTTAAAAAAGGTATTAAAAAGTATTTTGATAATTTGTATACATTGAAAAATGATTATAATTCAATTTATGAAAATGATATGATTAATAATTATAAGAAATATTATATTAATCAATTAAATTATATAGGAGAATTTATATCAATTCCAAATTTAATCAATTTATTTGATATTAATATAAATGAAATAATATGTGAATATGATATTAGAGAAGATAAAGAAATTAAAATATTAAGTTGTTATGAAGAAGCAAAAAAAGAAGATAAAGAATTAATAGGAATTAATAATGAAAAAGAAATTAGAGAAAATTGTTCATTATTATTTAATGAAAATAAAATTGATTTTTCTTTTAAATATAATTTTAAAAATAAAGGAAAATATTCGATGAAAATTATTATCAAAAAACCTTTAACTAATTTAAATTTCCTGTTTTCTGAATGTACTTATTTAACTTCTTTAAATTTATCTAATTTTAATAATAATAATGTTAATAATATGAGATATATGTTCTATAATTGTTCTTCTTTAACTTCTTTAAATTTATCTAATTTTAATACTATTAATGTTAAATATATGAGTTATATGTTCTCTGGTTGTTCTTCTTTAACTTTTTTAAATTTATCTAATTTTAATACTAATAATGTTAAAGATATGGGTAATATGTTCTCTAATTGTTCTTCTTTAACTTCTTTAAATTTATCTAATTTTAATACTAATAATGTTAAAGATATGGGTGATATATTCTCTGGTTGTTCATCTTTAGTTTCTTTAAATACAAAAAATAAAAAAATATTAAAAAAATGGAAAAATTAGATTATTTTTGGGAAATAATATTGATTTCCTTATATTTTATACTATTGTTTTTTTTCAGAGTTTTTTTTTGAGTTTTTTTTCTGATTTTTCTTAAAATTTTGTTTACAAAGGATTATCATTTCATTTTTTATTAATATCTTTTAATAAACATATGTTTAATAACATTCGTTTATTATATTAATATTGAATGAGAAAGAGAAATATTAAAATTATTGTTTATAACTTAAATAAAAATAAAATTTATTTTGTGTTAAAAATAATAATTATATAAATACATCTTTATTATTATGTATAGAATGATATGGAGAATAATCATAATTAGAAAGATTTTGATCTTCTCTTTCAACAATTCTTTTATTGAATTCAGAATTACTTTTTGAATTAGAAATACTACTTTTAGAATTTTCATCAATAATTTGAACATAATTATTATAATTATTATTAATAACAACAATATTTTTAGTAGATTGATTCATTTTTTCATAATCATCTTCATCCAAAATTTCTAAATTAAACATATGTTCAATAACATCTTCTAAAGTAATAATACCTAAAATTTTTCCATTATTTTTTCCTTTTCTATCTCTTAAATTAATAATTTTCATAGAAGAATTAGTTCTAGTTAGCCCAAATTTACTTTGAAAAGTTTCAACTTGTTCAGTAACAAAAGCCATATGACTTTTTCCTTTTCTAAATTCTCTTAATAAATCAATTAAACCTAATCCAGGATGAATTACTAAAGGAGAACTAATTTTAATTCCAAATTCTCTTAAAGAATAATTTTCATTATAATCTAAACCTACTAATTGTTTTATTCTAACCAAACCTAAAATATCATATTCATTATGATTTGAATAAACCGGAATTCTAGAATAACCACATCTTAATATTTGCTTTATTTTATATTGATCTAATTTTTCATCATAATCTATTGTATATGTTTTTGTTATTGGAATCATTATTTCTTTTGCTTTTTTTTCTCTTATTTCTAATGCTGATATCATTAAATTTGCTTCTTCATCATTTAAACCTATTTTAGATGAATTATTATTATATGTATTTATATTTCTTGGATTATTACCTTCTATTACTATTTCATCATTTTCTATTTTTTTTAAAGAATTTATTGTATGCATTTCTATTAAAGCTTTTAAATCTGTATTTAAAAGCCTATAACAATGTTTTGGACCAAAAATATAATTTAATATTTTTGATATAAAATATGAAATTGGACATGTTATCATCATAAAACCTTTTATTAAATCTGAAGTTCTTGCTGCTAAACTTAAAGGAAAATTTTGACTTATATATTGAGGAATAATTTCATTAAAACTTGTTAATATTATTATACATATTAATACTGATATTTTTCTATTCAGAAATTTATCAAAAAATAAAGGTAAACAAGATAAAGAAAATGTTTTTAAAATTAATAATGTTGAATATGGCCAATATCTATTACTTAATGAAAGTAAACTTTTTATTTTAGATATATATTTTTTCTCCAATGAAGTTCCTGATTTACTTTTTAATTCTATTAATAATTCTCCACTCTCTAATATACTGTTTGCTACAGAAGAAATGAAACATAAAAAAAATGATAAAACTATTAAAAATTATATATTTTATTACATATTGAAATAAATATATATAATAGAATTTCTGATAATTTAAAATTTGTTTCTTTAATTTCTTCAATCGTATAATTATTATTTAAATATGATATAATATTTAATGATGTATCATATTCTACAGTAATATTAATTTTTTTTTCATTAGTCATGTATACCAAAGTAAATAAAACAAAAAAGAATTTTTTTCCATTCATTAAAAAATTTATTGAAAAAATTAATTTAATAAACAAAACAAATTAATATAACAAAATATTAAAAAATAAGTAAAAATAATTATTTAAAAATTAATGAATACCAGAAATTCCAATATTAGATTTAGTAAAATGATTACTACTTCCAGCAATACTAGAAGGCATTTTTTTACTTTTTCTTTTAAGATTACTACTTTCTCCTCTTTCATGAGTAGGAAGATTTAATTGTTCAGTATCAATTCTTTGGTCATTTTCTATTTCACTTTTTTCATCAATAATAATATTATTATCATCACTTTCATCTTCTTCTTGAGCAAATTGATCGTATCTTTCTTCTTCTCTTTTAAATATTTCCATATTTTCCTTATAATAATTAATAAATGTTTTAAGATAAAGATATGATATTTTGAAATAAAGATGTGAAGTAAGTGGATTAAAAGTTGTAAATGGATTTTTATCTTTATTTCTAACAATTTTATGACTTTTAATATATTTTGATATCATTTCTTTTATATATTCACCTACTTTTCTTTCTGTCTTTACTACTAATATATTATCTGGATTAGTTTTATCAACGTTTCCACCCATTTGCTTTACTACTACTTTGTATAATACATCATGGAAATATACATAATTTTCTGGATCACTTCTTAATTTCAATTCTAAAACATATTTTTTTATATATTCTAATTTATTTGTATCTGGGAAATTTAGTTTTTTCCAACTAAAATCAGAAAAGAAATTTGTAATTAAATTTTTTTTAATTCTAAATCCTCTGTCTTTTTCAGTAGAATTTTTATTCCAAGCACTTTTAAATTCTTCACAAAAGCCTTCAAATTTATCAATAGGATTATAAGATTTAGTTGTAAAATCATCATATTGTTGTAAAGTAACCATAAGGAATAAATTAAGCATGATAACAGCAGAAATAAAATTCATAAATAACATATAAACATAAGCAATAGGTTCAGAAAATTTATCTTCATCAATGAAAGCAAGTTCTTCCATTATTCCAGGCCAATTTTCTCCAGTAGCACATCTAAAAACAAGAAGAAATCCATTATAGAAATTATTTAAATTATAATATCTATCTAAATAATACATTTTATCTTTATATTTTGAATATGTTAATCCTTCATATAAGTAACAACCTAATATTGAGAATATACAAAACATAAGAAACATTAATATAAATACATTTCCTAAAGCAGATATTGACCAACGTAAAGTTTGTAATAATTTTTCTAATCCTTTTAATGCTTTTACTAATCTTAAAACTCTTGTAACTCTTAAAACTCTTAATACTCTTATAATTTGAAATGATTTTAAAAATGCCGCATCTATACCATCTATATTTGCTATTACTATATCTGCTATTGATGCTACTACAACAAAGAAATCAAATTTATTCCATCCATAATAAAAATATCCTCTTATTCCATATGCTGATAATTTTAATATACATTCTAAAACAAAAATTCCTGTAAAAATCCAATTTGCAAATTTTAATATATATTCATAACCTGGATCACAATCATCATAATTTAAAGCCATAGATATCATATTTAGAAATATAATTCCCATAATGAAATTATCAAAATAAGTACTATCAACAAAATTTCTTAATTTTAATCTAAATGTTCCTTCATGTGGTTTAACATAAGTAATATAATCAGGTTGAGCATCTTCAATTTGGGTTAAAAAGTCATAATATTTAGCAGCTTTTTTATCACCATCAGCTACTTTTTGTTCTCTTGTCCAAGCATCATTAAAATATTTAAACATAATTCCAGTGAATAAATTAAGGAAAAAGTATGAAACAACAAGTAAATATACTAGGAAGAATATTCCATAAAATGAATTAAATACAATATATGAGTTCATTATATCTGGCCAACCTTCTGTATTACTTAATACATATGCTGTTACCATTGAAATTAATATATTTGAAAATTTAAAAGTTGGTCCAGTATCCATTATACCATTATATCTATTTGCACAGAAATTACTAATTTTTGGCATTGTTTTATCTATATTATTACCATTCGCTTCACTACTGAAATTATTATCTGCTATTTTGAATATTGTTCCATCTGTGTCATAGACAAAACAATTATGATATAAAGTATAAAATAAACTTATTCCTACTATACTAAACATAAAGAATACAACTAATACTATAAATAATGCATTACAAATTGGTAATATTGAATCAAATAATGATGATATTATTAATTTTAATTGACCATTATGTGAAATAAATCTTAATGGACGAAGAATTCTTAATAATCGTAAAACTTTTAGAAATTGAAGAGAAGTTCTTCCTTGTGCATCAGTTAAATATTTACTATAAAGGCTATAAAAATCTAAAAGAGAAAAAGCAACAATAATTAAATCAATTTTATTCCAATTATCTCTTATATAAGAACCTTCATCCATAACAAAACCTAAAGCAATGATTTTTGCAATACATTCAAATAAGAAAATGATATTAAAGAATAAATCACAAACTTCAAAAATGAGAACTGATAAATATCCATTAATAAAAGTATCTATAACTAATCTTATAGTAGATAATATAATCATAATTAAAATAATAGTCTCAAATAATTTATGTCCAATAAGAATCATACACCAAATTCTAAATTTATTAGTTTGAGGAATAAAATATAATGAATTTTCACATTCATTTCTTCTAAATAATTTATTTACTTTTTCCCATTCTCTAATACTTTTGTCAACTCCTGTATAAATTTTAGAATCATCTTCTTTTGATTCATTATTATCATAATCATCATCATCTAAATGAGAAGCACTTTGTTCTTCACTTGAACTCATTCCTGATGAACGAACTCCACTTATATATGTTTTTTTTATTTGACTTCCTGATGCTGAATATGATGGATTGAAAATATTATTATTTATATTTCCTCTTGTTTTAATTCCTTTTAATCTGTTTTTATGCTCTTTTTCTTTCATTTTTATTTGATTTAAATAATCTGGCAAAGTATACATTTTTTCGATTTTTTCATCTTCTGTTTCATCGTCTTCATCTTTTGTATCTTCACTAAATGATTGAAGTAAAATAGAAGTAAATAAATTAAATATTATATAGTTTCCTAAAAATATCCAAATAAGTAAATAAAAGAAAGAGAAAGGTGACATTCTGAATAATTCAAATAATAATTGATTCCAATTTTCAACAGTTAATATCTGGAAAGTAGTATAAAAAGCAATCAAGAAACTTTGAAATTTTTTATTTCCATTTAAAAGTGACATACCTAAAAGTTCGAAAATTAAAATAAACATGAGAAGAATACAAACAATATAAGCAACATTGACTAAAGCTCTTTTAATAGAAACAATGATTAATTTCATGGATTTCATTCTTCTTAATATTTTAGTTAATCTTAAAACTCTGAAAATTCTAAAAACTCTTATAAAACTTAAATTAGCAATAGTATTTTTTGAATCTCCAATTTCAGAAGGACTTGAAGGAGCAGACATATCAACAATAGCAAAGGCAATAATAAGAACATCTAAATAAGTGAAAGCATCTGAAAAATAAACAATGGGTCCTAAACCAATAAATTTAAGAACAAATTCAGCAATGAAAATACCATTAAAAACATAATTAGAAATATTTAATTTTGAATATTTTTCAGGTGTAAATAAATTTCCATCTAAAGCCATAAAAACAGCATTAATAATAACAACTAATAGAATAATATAATCAAACCAATTATTTGTTGCTACTAAATAAAATGCATAACGTAATTTTTGTCCTCTTTGAATTCCTGGATTTGCATTCCAAATAATTATATTGAAATTTTCTAAAGTATCTATCATGCTATTCCAATTATCTCTATTTTCTTCTGGATTTTCATGATATAAAACATCTCCTCCACTCCATTGAACATATCTGTGTGAATTTGTTTTTAAATCATATACACTTATATTTTTCACTTCTCCTTTTACTTCTATTTTTAATTCTTTATTTTTACCATCTTTTTCTTTCTGATGTTCTTCTCTTCTTTTTTCATCAGTTAATTTAAAATATAATATTTCATCATCTATAAAATAATATGATAATGTTTTATAATTAAAATCATCTATTTTTCTATATATTTTTTCATAGAAACCTTTTTTATATTTTATTTCCTCTTGAATTTTATGATAATTACTAAAAGCACTTCCAACAATTAAACTACTTTTACTTCTTGAAGTAGAATTAACTTTCGAAGAATCAAAATGTAAAGATTTAGAAGTGACTCTTGTAGAATGACCTCTAGAACTTAAAGTTCCTAAATCAATTTCTTTTCCAACTGCAAATCTTCCATAATCTCTCATTCGAGGAGGCATAATTTCTAATATTTGAATTGGTAAATTTTTGAGTGAATGAGTTAAATATGCACATTCATCATCTAAATAATCAAAATGTTTTAATTTTTCATATTTATATTTCTTTAAATTTAATTTCTTATCATTAAAAAAGAAAAATGCTTCAGTTGATTCTGGTAATTGTTTTTTATTTATATATTTTATTTGACTTCCTAAAACTTCTCCTTTCCAATGATCTATTTTAAATTTATCTTTTACTTTTAAATCTTTATCTATTATATTATTCATATAATTCATATAATATTTTTTTCCTCTTAAATTCATTGGAATCATATCTTGTTGAATTGTTAATGGATCTGTGTATTTTTTATTTTGATCTGCTACTTTTAATTCATTCGAATTTAATTCTGGATATTTATATAAATTTTTTTCTATTGATGGTGTTTTATAAACATATGTTGGTATTGTTTTTACTTTAATTTCTTCTTTATTATTTAATGAATTATTAATTAAATTATTATTTGTGATATCATTTATTGTTAACTCATTTTTTATTATTTGAGAATTCTGACTTTCACTTAATTTTGATAATGATTTTATTCTTTCTTTTTCTTTTTCTATTTCTTTTAAATCTTCTTCTTTATGTTCAATATTTATAAAAATATGACTTCTATTTAAAACTTTCTCATCTCTTCCTCTAGGAGGTTTCATATCAATGACAATATTTTTATTTAAATTATAATTTAAATTCTTATAAAATTTCTGCATTTCTTTAGTAGTTAAATTAATATTATCATTTTTATCTCCTCTATCTAAAATAGATTTTCTAGCAATAGAAGTATATTTATTAGATTCTAATTTTTTGTTAATTTCTTCCATATTAACATTATCAGAATATAATTTATGATTTTCAGGAATTTTTTTTGGAAGTAAATTAATTTCATTAATAGAAAGATCAGAAAGAGAAATATCTTCTTTATTATAAATAGATAAATCTAATTTATTTCTATGAGTTTCAATTTCATCTATATTATTATCTTCAACAAGTTGATTAATACTTTGATCATATTGAAGAAAATTTAAATATGATTTTCTTCTTCCTAAAGTAGAAACAGGAATTCCTTTTGCAGCTTCTTTTTGTAATAAATCATTTAAATTAAAATTTTCTCTTAATTTATTTAATCTTTCTTTTACTATATTATCATTCTTTAATTTTAATATTTCTGGTAAAATTGCATTAGGTCTTTTAAATGTAATATCATTATATACTTTATCATCATCACATAGAGAAAGTTTTTTATCTGCTATTATTGAATTATCACCTGAGTAATTTAATATATTTTTTCTTTTTGAATTTATTTGATAATTTCCACTTTGATTTTCATCTGAATTACTATTTTCATTTATTGAAATATCTATTTTCTCATCTATTGAATTATCTAGGTTACTTAAAGATAAATCTGTCATAAATGATAATTCATTATTTATGTGAGTTTTATATTTTTTATTCTTATACATTTCTTTTAACATTTCTCTTGAAAATAAATTATTCAATCTTAGATTATTTGTTTTTTTTTTTTTTACTCCTATTGATAAAGGATTTTTTCCAAAAGAATTTGTTCTTCTTTTTATTTCTTCTTCTTTTTGTTTTTCTCTTTCAATTCTTAATTCTTCTTTAAATTCGGCTTCAAAAGATAAATCTGGTTTATTTACTAATTGACCTTGTAATATTCTTTCCATTTCTTTCTTTTCTAATTTTTGTTTTAAAATATTATCTGTTGTAAAATTTGTACTTTGATTCACTATTTTCTGAAAATTTATCATTTCATCTTTTAAAAATTTCTGTGTATTATTTATTGAAATTTCTATTGCATCTGTATATATTTTTTCTTCTTTTTTATTACTTTCAAATACAGTTTCTCTTTTGTTATCATTTTGTTCATTTACATTATTTCTTTTTAAATCTAATGAATTACTTAAATTTAAAGAACTTTGTCTTGATGATTGATGAACACTGTGTTTTTTATCTTTCTTTTTAGATTTTCTTTCTTCTTTCTTCTTTTCATCTATTAATCTATCTATTTCTTTTTGTTGTCTTTTTATATCTTTACATAAATGTGTTTCTTCTTCATCAATCATCTCTTCTATTATATATAATTCTTCTGGATTATTATTTGTCATTATATACATATCTTTTACTGTTTGATAAACTATTGGAATATCTCTTTTATTTTTTGTTATATGAAATGCCTCTTCATCAACTTTAAAATATAATTCTCTTAAACTTTCACCACTTTTTGATAAATTTTTATTTTTCAATGCTCTCTCTTTTTTTTTTTTTTCTTGCTTTTCCTTTTCTTTCAAATCATATCTACTTTTAATTAATTGATAAAAACTTTTTTTACCGCTTAATTCTTTTCTAGTAACTTCAATTTTTTCAAACTCTGAGTTTGTAACAGCAAGGAATAAATTAATTAAATAGAATCCTCCAATCATAACAAAGACATGAAAATAAAAAAAAATGATAATAGGATTAACTTGAATTTTATCTTTAAAAGTTCTAGAAACATAAATAAAAATATTAGTCCATCCTTCAAGAGTAACTGTAACAAAGACAGTGACAAAACCATATAAAACATTATCAAAATTAATAACACCATTATCAGGATTTCTATAAGCTTTAACACAAATATATTTATTACCTAAACTATCATATTCACTACAATCAGAATCATAAGTACACATAGTATTAGCATCTGTTAAAGAAATTAAATAACCATAATTTAAACTCATACATCTTCTTAAAAATAAACCTTGCCACATTTGCACTCCAGCAATAGCAAAAATGATAAAGAAGAAAAATAATACTATTGTAGTTTCTGCTAAATGAGATATTGATGCTAAAAGTGCTATTACTAATTTTCTTAATCCTTTAACTGATTTTACTGTTTTTAAAGGACGTAGAATACGAAAAGCTCTTAACCCTGCTAAACCAGAAATTTTTTTTCCATTCATTGTTTTTTCTAAAATAAAAGAAATCCAACCAACAAAAACAACAAAAAAATCTAAACAATTCCAATAATCTTTTAAATAAGCTTTTCAGTCATCACAAAACCATAAGCAATAATTTTTAAAGCACATTCAAAAGTATACCAATAAAGGAAATATTGATCAGAAGTATTTGCTATATTCTTTTCATCTCTTGGATCAGAAATAAGAATAAAAATAGTATTTAAAACAATTATTAATAATGAGAAATTATCGAATAATTGATTATCAACTAAAAATAAACACCAGAATCTTGCATAGACTAAATTTTTATTAAATTTTTTTCTACATTTTAAACAACAACATCTATCATAATATCTTCTTGCTTGTTCTTCTTTTCTTAAAGGTTTAAAATCAATAACTTCTTTTGCTCCTATATCACTTTCACTTTCTAATGAAAAATGAGGAACTCCTCTTTCATTTTTTTTATTACTAAAATAATTATTTAATAATCTTCCTTTATATAATAATTTCTCTGTGTTATTCATTATTAAATCTACTTTATCTGATTCTATATTTTTCATTTTATCATATGTTTCTTTTAATTCTTCTATTTCTTTTTGAAGATCAGTTGTATCTACTCCTTTTAAATTATTTACTTCTTTTAATTTTCTTTTTTCTTTTATTTTTTTTTTTATTTCCATTCTTTGAACATCTATTTTTATTTCTTCTTCTTCTTTATCTTGAATATTATCATATTCAAAATCAAAAACATCATTTTTAAAAAATTTTTCTTTATAAAATTTATCATATTCCATTAATTGGCTTTTATCAGCTTCTACTTCTTCTTCATTATTATTTTCATCATCATCACTTATAATATATTGATTTTCTAATTCAATTAATTCTCCTTCATCAGATTCTTCATCTAATTTATTTTTTTCTTCTTCTTCTTTTTTTTTTTCTTCATCTAATTGAAAATTATCTTCTTTTATTGTTTTATTTCTCATTGTTATTTTTCTAGTAAATTTCTTTTTAAATTTTTTATTATCTTCTGAATCTTCTGATTCATTTTCATCCAATTGTTTATTTATATTAGGTAAAAATTTTTGTGTATTTTTTTTTATTGAAGACCTTCTTTTTAATTTTCCTACTCCATCTAAATCGTATAATGCTTCTTTTTCTTTTAATTTATTTTCATTTAAATTATCTAATACTATTGTTCCTTTTTTTAAAAAATTATTTTTTTTCTTCCTATTTAATTGATTTAATGTTTTTTGCAAATCATCATTTTCTAATTCTGAAGAAATTAAAGATTCTGTTTTTGATACTTCTAATCCTTCTTTTAATTTATTTTCTTTTTTTAATTGTTCATCTATTTGTTCATCTATATTTTTTATATTTAATTCTCTCTTTTTTGCTTGTTCTTCTAATAATTTTAAATATTCTAATTGCTTTTTTTTTCTTTCTTCTAATTTTCTTTTTTTTAATTCTACAGTTTCTAATATAGAATTTTCTTTTAAATTTTTTTCATCTTCTTTTTTCTCTAATCTTGTTAATTTCTTTTTTGAACTTCTTGATGTTAATTTTTTGTCATCTTCTATTTTTAAATTCGATTTTTTTGATATAAATTTCGCATCTATTATTTTTTCTTCTTCTTCTTCTTCTTTTTCTACTTTTTTTTTATTTTTTTCTTCTTTTTCTTTTTTTTCTTCTTCTTTTCTCTTTTTTTCTTCTTTTTCTTTTTTCTTTTTTTTTTCTTCTTCTTCTAATTTTCTTTTTTTTTCTTCTTCTTCTAATTTTCTTTTTTTTTCTTCTTCTTCTAATTTTCTTTTTTTTTCTTCTTCTTCTAATTTTCTTTTTTTTTCTTCTTCTCTTTTTTTTCTTTCTTCATCTCTTTTTCTTTTTTCTTCTTCTCTTTTTTTTCTTTCTTCATCTCTTTTCCTTTTTTCTTCTTCTTCTTTTTTTCTTCTTTCTTCTTCTTTTTTTCTTCTTTCTTCTTCTTTTTTTTTTTGCTTTTCTTCTTCTTCTTTTTTCCTGTTTAAATTTTTCAATTCTGAAAAAATATTTTTTCTCTTTTTTTCTTTTAATTTTTTTCCTATTGATTCTAAATGATTAAATCCTTTTTTTATATTTTCTTTTACATTAACTTTCTGTTTTATTTTTCCAAAAAACAGTTTTTCTAAAATATTCTTATATTTTTTTTCAAAAAGTTTAAGTCCTTCTTTAATTTTATTTTTCTTTTCTTTTTCTTTCTTTTCTTTATTTTCTTTGGTTTTCTTTTTAAATTTATTTGCATCTTTTTTTAAATCTTCTAAATTTAAAGGTTCTACTTTTATTTTATCTTTATTTTTCTTTTTAATTAGAATTAATCTATTCATTTTTGTTTCTATATCTTCTTCTGAAATTTCAGAATTTGAATCATCTACTTGATATTTACCATATTTATCTTTTGAATTTGAATCTTTATTTTTATTTATATTCAAATTAAAAGTTTCTTCTTCTTTATCCATTTTATTAATTCTTTTTATTATATTTATTCCTGATATATATATTATAAATATTTCTAATTAATTTTTTTTTTATTTTTTTCAAATCATTTAAATGAATTTTTTACTTTTCAAAAAAAAAAGAAATTTTCTAAAAAAAACAAATAATTCTTGATTTATAAAAACAATAAAAAAAATACAAAATTTCAATAATTTATTTTTTACATTGACTAAATATTTTTTCATCTTCTATATTTAAAGAAGTTAAAGAAGAACAACCAGAGAACATATAACTAATATGATTAACATTATTAGAATTAAAATTAAATAAATTTAAAGAAGTTAAATAAAAACAATCAGAGAACATATAACTCATATTATTTACATTATTTGTATTAATTAGATAAATTTAAAGAAGTTAAACTAGAACATTCAAAGAATATACACTCATATTGATCAAAGGTATTATACATTTTTATTTCATTTATTTTTACTTCATTTTCAAATATATATTTAAAACAAAAATCTATTTTTACACATTCAAAATTATTTCCAAATATTTTTCATTTCTTTTTTTATATAATATTTTATATTTGGAAATATGATTAACATAATTTAATAATCTAATTTTTACCTTTTGAATTAATCTCATATATATATTTGATATTATTAATTATTATTTTAAATTCTTAAAACTGGTATTTTCTTTTTTTAATTTAAATATTTTTCAAATATTATTGTTTGGTTATATTCTTCTTCATATTTTAAACTAAATTTTAACATTTTTAGTCATTTAAATCTTCTATTAAAATATCATTTAGATTATTTAATTTTACAATTTTAAATTTTTTGAATTTTTATTTGGTTTAGATGGGTGAAGATTTGAAGAATTATTACATATTGCTAAATTTACGTATTTAAATTTTTTAGTTTATTTTGCTCAATAATATTTAGAATAATTGAAATCAAATTTTGATTTTATTCTTTACAATAAATTAATAAAATATCTTTTAAACTTTTTATATAATTTTGATTAAACTTTAAATTAATAATACAATTATTTATATTTTTATTCTCTATTATTTCTAATCTACAAAAAATAAAAATAGAGATATAGATAAAAATAAATTATTTTATCCTAATAAATTATATAAAAAAATCCACGTTGGAGTTTGGGAAAAAAAATAAATTATATAAAAATAAAGAAAATCAATACATTAAAACAAGAAATGAAAATTAGAAGAAAAAAAAAAACATTATTAATAAACAAAAAGGTGATAATAAATATTTATTTTGTGATGTTAGTAATTCCTATAATTTAGTTTATAATAGAGGTAAATTAACTATTATTTTTAGAAAAAAATTTAAATATGAAGAAACTGAACGATATAAAGCTTCAAGAGAATAAGTTGAATTTTGTTCTCCTGCTCTAAATCTTATTGGGATGATAGAAAAAATATTATTAAGTTAAGAAAAAATATTGAAGGACATCAAGCTAAAAAATATTATATGAGTGTAAAAAGTGTTTTTATATCTTTTTTTTTGTAAATGTTTTTTAAAAAATTTTTTAAGTTTTATTTTATGCTTTTAATTTTTTTTATTTAAAATACAATTGGAATTATAAGACTTTTAATAATCGAATCTTTAGAATTTTAAAAATAAACATTATATAAATATATTCAAAGAAGGTAGAAATATGGAATTATAAAGCTTTTATTGCTTTAAATTCTTTAATATTCTTTCTTTATCTAGAAAAATGAATAAATTTCTTTTGCATCATTTATTTTATTATTTTTCGATTAAAATACTATTACTACATAAATTCATAAAACAAAA
>JAJJLU010000419.1:0-49039 GCA_023807065.1 Isotricha intestinalis
CCCCAATCCCCAATCCCCAATCCCCATCCCCAATCCCCAAATTATTAGAATTTTACAATTTATATTATTGATAAAACTTAAAAAAATAATAAAAAACTCATTATTTATAATCTGAATTATCACAAATAATTCTATCTATTAAAAAAAATAAAAAAAACATTTAAAAAAATAATAATATTTAAAAATTTATCCCGCCAAAAAGCCTTAAAAAAACTGGAAAAAAAAAACTTCAAAAAATTTAAAAATTTAAATAAAAAATGGAAATAGAAGATGAAGAAAAAGAAAAAAACTTAATAATAAACGAAGAAGAAGAGCTTCCAAATTTAGAAGAAGAAGAAAAAAGTGATGAACAAAACAGTGAGAACGAAAATGAAGATTATGAAATATCGAATGAATTTCTAAATGAGAAAATAGAAAATATAATGAAGAAAATAGAGGAAATAGACATAGAGAAAGAAATAGGAGAAAAAGAAAAAAATTTAGGAACAAGAATAATAATAGAAAAAATAATATTAGAAAATTTTAAATCATACTCAGGAAAAAAAATAATAGGACCATTACATTATAGATTTAATTCTGTAGTTGGACCAAATGGAAGTGGAAAAAGTAATTTAATGGAAAGTTTACTTTTTGTTTTTGGAAAAAGAGCAAAAAGAATGAGATTAAATAAATTAAATGAATTAATTCATAATTCTTCTTCAAGTAAAGAATGTAAAAATGCTAAAGTTTCAGTTTATTTTAAAGAAATTAAAGAAGATGATGAAAATAATTATCATTTTATTGAAGGCGGTGATTTTGTTATGAGTAGAGAAGTATATAAAAATTCATCAAGTAAATATTTTTTAAATGGGAAAGAATCTTCTTTTGAAGAAATAAATAAAAAATTATGTAAAAAAGGAATTGATTTAAAGCATAATAGATTTCTTATTTTACAAGGTGAAGTAGAACAAATTTCTTTAATGAAACAAAAAGCACAAAATCCTAATGAAACAGGTTTATTAGAATTTTTAGAAGATATTATTGGAACTAAAAGATATATAAATTTAATTGATAAATTAAATAAAGCTATAGATGATTTAAGTGATATTAAAAGCACTAAAAATAATAAAGTTAGAATTACTAAAAATGAATTATTTCAATTAGAAGATGTTAAAAATCAATCTACTGATTATTATAATAAAGAAAAGCAATTATTAATTTTAAAACATCTTGAATTATTAATTCAACAATATTTAAATTTAAAAGAGTTAACAAAGAAAAAAGATGAAATTGAAAATTTAGAAAAAGAATTTGAAAAAGTGAAAGAAGAACAAAAAGAAAAAATGAGATCTATGGCAGATTTTGCAATGAAAGTAAAAGAATTTAGAAAAGAACAAGAAAAAATTAAAAAAGAAAAAATTGACTTTGAAAAAGAAGCTGATAAACTTAATGAAGATGATCAAATTAAAAGAGGAGAAATGGAAAATTATTCTAAACAAATTAAAAAAATTGAAACTCAATTAGAAAAATTAAATAAAAATTATCAAAACCAAAATGAAAATATTTTACAAGCAAAAGAAGAAAATCCTAAAATAGAAAAAGAATGTGATGATATAAAAAAAGAATTTAATGAATTAGATTTAAATTTAACTCAATTAGAAAAAGATATATTTTCAAAAACAGAAAATTTCCAAAAAATAAAAAAAGAAATAGAAAATAAATTACAACCAAGTGAATTGAAAATAAATTCAAATAAATTTACAATAGAACAAAATATTTCAACGATAAATTTATTATCAGAGAAAACTAAAAAAATATTAGAACAAAAGAAAACAATAATAGAAAAATTAGAAGAAAAAGAGAAAGAAAATAAAGAGAAAAAGAATATAATATCAACATTAAAAGAGAAAATAGAAAAAATAGAAAATACAAAAAAAACAGAAGAAAAATTAAAAATAGAAAAATTAAAAAAAGCAGAAGAAAAAGGAAAAGAAGTTCAAATATTATTATCTCGAATATCAGAAGTGAAAAACAGTAATCAAGAATTTAATATAAAAAATAGAATATTACAAAATTTATTAAAAGCACAAGAAGAAGGAAAATTAAAAGGAATATATGGTAGATTAGGTGATTTAGGAACAATAGATAAAATATATGATTGTGCAATAACAACAGCATGTCCTCATTTAGATAGTATTATTGTTGAAGATGTTGACAGTGCTCAAAGAGCTTTAGATTATTTAAAAAAAAATCAAATTGGACAAGCAACATTTATTATATTAGAAAAAATAAATTGGATAAATCAATCCATAAATTTAAATAATAATAATATTCCAAATGGATGTAAAAGATTATTTGATTTAGTAAAATATGATAATATGAAATTAAAAAATGCATTTTTATTTGCTTTAAGAGATACACTTGTTGCAAATGATATTAAAATTGCAATGAAAGTTGCATATGGTGAAGTAAGAAGAAGAGTTGTTACTTTAAATGGAGAAGTTATTGAAGTTACTGGAACTATGTCAGGAGGAGGAAAACCAAAAAAAGGAGGAATGAGTTCTGAAAAAAAAATAAATGATGTTGATATTAAAGATTTAACTGATAAATATAATATTGCTCTTAATCAATATAATTCATTCAAAAATGAATATAATAATGCTGAAAATGCTTTTAATTTATCTGTAAATCAATTAAATTCTCTTCAACAAGAAATTCAGAAGATACAAAATGAACAAATTCAAATTGAAAAAATTATTAAAGAATGTAATTTTAATTTAAATAATTTAGAACAAGAAGAAAAAAAAGGAGAAACTCAAGTTGTTAAAATTAATGAATTGAAGAAAGAAAATGATTTATTAGAAAAAGAAAGTGAACAATTAAAAAATGAAAGTAAAGATTTAAGGAAAGAATTAGATGAAATTAATTCAAAAATAAATTCTTTAATGGGAGAAGATTATAATAGAAAAAAAGAAAAACATAAACAAATAAAAAAAACAATAGAAGAATTAGAAAAAAAAATAAGTAATAATAATAATATATTAAAAAATGCAAATGAAATATTAAAAAATATAACAAATGAAATTAAAAAAAAAGAAGAAGCAAAAATAGATTTTGAAAATAAAATAAATGAAGGAGATAAAATTTTAAAAGAATTTGAAGATAAAGCTTTAGGAATTTTAGGAGAAATTGATAAATGTGAAAATAAAATAAATAAACTTGAAGAAGAATTAACTAAAGGAAGTTCAGAAATTGAAAAAATGAGAGATTTAGTTTCTCAATTAAAACAAGCTCAAGAAACTAAAATAAATGCTATTAAAGAAGTCAATGAAGATATTAAAAAAATTAATAAGTATTTAAATCAAAATAATGAAAAAATTAATATTAATAAAACTAGTTTTACTCAATTAATAAATGATTTTGGATTTATTGAAGATTTTGAACAAGAAATTAATGAAATAAATAAAAAAGATATAAATAATAAAAATAAAGAAAAAGAAGAAAAAGAAAAAGAAGAAAAAGAAGAAAATAAAGAAGAAGAAAATAAAGAAGAAGAAAAAAAAGAAGAAGAAAATAAAGAAGCAGATATTGAAATGAAATTTGAAAATTCAGAAAATTCAGAAAATGAGAATAAAAATTTAGAAAAAAATTCTTCAGAAAATGAATTATCAGTAAAAAAAGAAAAGCAATTAAAAAAGGTAAAACAAGATAATATAGATAAAATATATGCAAAATATTACAAAGAGAAAAATCTTCCAGAGAAAATATCAAACGAAGAATTAGAAGAATTAAATGAACATGCAAAAGACATAACATATAAATATACAATGTTACAGACAAAATTAAATGACATGAAGCCAAACATGCATTCAATAACTCAATATAAAAACACATTATTATTATTGAAAGAAAGAGAAAAAGATTTATATGAGACATCAGAAAAATTAAAGAAAGTAACAGAAATATATTCAAAAGTAAAAATGAGAAGATATAATGAATTTATGGAAGGATTTAATATAATAAGTAAAAAATTACAAGAAATGTATCGTTTATTAACAAATGGAGGTGATGCTGAATTAGAATTAGTTGATACATTAGATCCATTTAATGAAGGAATATCTTTTAGTGTAAGACCTTATAAAAAAAGTTGGAAAGTTATTACTAATTTATCTGGTGGTGAAAAAACTTTAAGTTCATTAAGTTTAATATTTGCTTTACATCATTATAAACCTTCTCCTTTATATTTTATGGATGAAATTGATGCTGCTCTTGATTTTAGAAATGTTTCTATTATTGCTAATTATATTAAAGAACAAACTAAAGATTCACAATTTATTATTATTAGTTTAAGAAATCATATGTTTGAATTAGCTAATAAATTAATAGGAATTTATAAAACTTTTGATATTACTAAATCTGTTATTTTTGATCCTTTCTCTTTTGATGTTAAAGGAAATCAAAATAAAAATAATAAAAAAAAATTATATAGAATTGATGAAGAAAAGGATAATGATGTTATTAGTACAAAGAAAAAAAAAAATAAAAATGAAAATCAAGAAAATGATATGAAAGATTCTGATTAATTTTTATTTTTTTTTTATTGTTTTATTGTTTGATTTTTATTTATTAAATTTAATTAAAATATAATTTTTGAAATGAGTTATTTAAATGATCATTGTTATTATAAATGTGATATTTGCTATGAGCAAGAATATTTAATGTGTAAAAATTGTATTTCAGATTTAAAAAAAAAAAATCAAAAATTTTCAAAAAGATTAAAAGCTTGTAGAGATTCAATTGAAGATAATATAGAAAAAATATTAGAGATGAATAAAGAAAATGGAGAAAAATTAAATCAAATAATAAAAAGTAAAGATAAAAATAATAAAATAATAAGTGAAAAGGAAATTCAAAAAAAAAAAATAAATGAATTAGATAATCAGATTTCAAAATTAAAAAAAATAATTGAAGCAAAGCAAAATTGTAAAAAATTTCAAAGAAATAATATAAAAGAAATATTGGAAAAAATAATAGAAAAAAATAATAAAAATGAACAAATTTTAATTTCTCCATTAAATATAACAAAAGAACAATTAATGAATGTAATAAATAATGAAAATGAATTTCAAATTTTTGAAGATTTATCAAAAAATATTCATAATGATAAAATAAAATTTTTAAAAGAAATGTTTGATTTATTAATAATTAAAACAAAATCATTAATAAAAATAAGTGAATTTTTTCAAAAAGAAGATTTAAAATTAAGTTTAATAAATATAGTAAATATTAATGAAGAAGGTAGTTTTAAAGTAGAACAAGAAACAAATTTAAATGTTCCTTTTATATTAAAAACAAATCTTTTAGAAAATAATAAATTAAATTGTTTTAAATTAAATAGTTTTTTTTCTAATTTCCAAAAATTTATTTTATTAAGTTCAATTAGATTAGGAATTAAATTACCAAATGAAATGAGTGAAAATTTTGTAATTTCAAAAAAAAAAAAACAATATTGTTGTCTTATTAAACCTCATAAAACTTGGATTTCAAATTATATAAATATTAATAATTATATATATGCTTTATATTTTTTAAATAAAAATTATGAAGAAATTTTAAAAAACATTTTTGGAAATGATGCTCATTCTGATTGGTTTAATCTTAAATTTTTAATTGATGATGAAAAAATTATAGAAAAATTTTCTATTAAAAATGAAAGAATTTCTATTCCTTGTGAAGAAATTATTGAATTTGAAGGTTATGAAATATTAGATTATGAATAAAATTAAATAGTTTTTAAATTAAATTTTATATTAATAAACTTATCATTATTTTTAATTTATTATTATCACATTAATTTTTTTTACTTATTGAACTTAGGCAAATTTAGAATTTGTTTATTTATAAATAAAATTTGGAGAATTGTTTTTTATCTTTTAAATTATAATGTAGTTAAAATAATAATTTTATGAAAAGGAAAAAATATGAAAATATATTTTTAAATTTTATTTAAATATTTATTTTTTTTAAACAAATTGAATTGTAATGAAAATTGAATTTAAAATTGAATTTTTAACAAATTCCTTTGATAAATTTGTTTATGTTTATAGACTTGATCAAAAAGATAATACTAAAGAAGATATAAGAGAAAAAGCAAAAGAAATTTCTTTAAAATTATTTTCATATATTCTTCAAAATAAATTAAGTATTTTTTTTTATAAAGAAGAAGTACATAAAAATCAAAATTTAATAATTTATTTTTATTTATGTTCAAATGAAGAAAATCATAAATTAATAAATGATAATATATTAAAAAAAGATATTATCACTGAAGTATAATTTAAATATAATTTTTTAGATAATTTTTACTCCAAATCATAAATTAACAAGTATTTTCCTAAAAAATAGATATGTCAAAATAACTAAAACTTATATTGAAAATATATTTTTAAATAATAAATATGAAAAAGTTGGTTCTTTTTTTTTATATGATAAATTAGATAGTATAAAATTTGGTAAAAAAAATTTAGTTGGAAAAAAAAGAAAATTAACTAAAAAGAAATTACATCAACGAACAAATTTAGCAGAAGAACAAAAAAACTTTATTGATTCATTTCCATATTTATATTATTTAGGATTTTATTATGAAGATGTATAGATATATATTAATATAAATTTTATAGGAAGATATTTTATTAAATACTTTAAATATCAGAGAAAATTATTTTTATATGACAATTATTTTAAAATTACAAGCAGGAATCATTTATTTTAAACAAATTGAACCTTCAACAAATAATATTTTCTTTTTATTTGATAAAAAAATAGGAGATATATATAATAAAAGCTTTTTAAGTAAAATAATAATTTTTGAAAAATTAAATAAAAAAAGAATATTAGATGTAGAATCAAATTTCTTTTCATCAATAACAACATTTAAATCAAAAATATTATTAACATATCCTTATATATTACATTCAAAAAGTAAATATATAATGCCTTTTATGATAGAAAAATCAATACAAATTTTTTCAAATTATAATGAATTATCATCTTTGTTATTTATAAATGATGGTTTTTATAATTTTGAATTAATTGGTCTTCCTCTTTCAGGACATGATAAAACTATTCTTAAACTTCAATTAAGTACTTTAAAAGAAAATTTTATTTTATCTATTTCTAAAAAAATTGATTGTTTAATTGAAATGAATTATGATAAGAATATTCCTTTTTTTTTATTATTTAATAAATTTGTTAGATATAATAAATCCACTTTGGCTTTAATAGATAAATTTGAAATTAATTTATATTTTAGGTTAATAAGCAGTGAAGATAATATTTTTTTATATTTTGATAATAATCAAATTATTAAAAAAGATAAAACAGATATAGAAAAATTTGAAGCTAAATTATGTGAATATTATTCTTTTATAAATGAAATTTATAATTTAAAAGATATAATAGGGGAAATTACTTTTAATTTAAATAATTTAACAATAATCAATTATTCTAACGAAAACTTTGAAAATGAAAATAATTTTAAGGAAAATAAAATTAAAGAAAAAAATGATAAAAAACTTCAAGATTTAAATTTCTTAAGAGAAAATGAAAAAAAAATAATGAATAATATAAACCATAATAATAATGATATAGGTTATTCATATGATTTAAAACATTCGAAAAAAAAATCTTCAATTAAACCTTTTGATCCTTCTCAAATATTAATAAGAAATGAATGTAAAGTAGATTGGGGAAATAATTATATTTCTAAAACAGAAATTAGAAAAAGAAATCAAAATATTAAAGCTATTATAATTAAAGCAAATAAGGAACTTGATAATCATTATGAACAATCTTTAATTAATAATAGCTTTATTGAAGATAATAGAAAAGTAAATTTTGAAATTCATTATGATAAAGATTTAGTTTTAAGTAGAATAAATCAACAATTTTTTTCTGATAATACTGATGATTAATGATGTAATTATTATTTTTAAAATAATTCAGGCTTTAAACACTAAATTTATTCCCTTAATATGATATAATATTTTATTTTAAAAAATAATTCACAATTAAACAGTGGTTTCTTTTTTAATTTTCATTAAATAAAATATGTTTAAATAAAATATAATAAATTTCCAATTACATTTAAATATATTTTCTCTTTTTTTCTTTATAAAAAAAATTAATTTAAAACATAAAAAAAATAAAATAATTAAAAATGAATTTAAAAACAAATTTTCTTTTATCATTAAGAAAAAAAAAAAATATATTTTCTTCACCACAAGAATTAATGCCAAAATCAGAGAAAAAAGAAATAAAAACGAATTTTCTAAAAATAATAAAACTAAGTAATCCACAAAAATTATCATTATCAAAAAGTAACAGTTTAAAAATAACAAGAAACAAAACTTCAATGAAAAATTCAACAATAGATGTTTATTTATCAAATAATTCAAATAATATAAAAAATACTTCTTTAATTAATTATTCTTCAAATGATCAAATAAAATTTGCTAATGATAAATATAAAACAATAATTTCATGTAAGAAACATAATTGTAGAAGAAAATCAATAGGAAAAACACAAAAGAAATTTCTGAGTAAAGGATTTAAATTAGCAAATTCTATTTTCAATAACAATAACATCTTTTCAAAATCTCCTTTATTAATCAATCAAAAACAAATAATAGATTATAATACAAATATTCAAGAAAAAAAGGAAAATCAATCAGAAATGAATTCTTATCAAAAAGAATTAAATCATTTAAACGAAAATAATAATATTCAAAAAGAAGAAATTATAAATCAAAGTAAAGAAGATTGTGAAATAAATGAAAACGAAAATAAAATAAATTTAAATAATGAAGAAACAGAAGATAATAAAGAAATAAAAGTAAATTCAAACAAATCTCAATATCAGAATTTTATTTCTAAAACAAGAAAATCTGATTTTTTAATAAATAATAAAAAATTAAGGAAAAAATTAAGTTTTGACTCAATATTATATAAAAAAAAACTATTAATACCAGAAATTGTTCCAAATAAAAATAAACAAATAAAAGAAGATGAAAAAGACACAAACGAAAAATTAATATTTTTAAATGAAAACTATGAAAATAATTCTTTAATAAATAAATATAATAATGTTGAAAGAAGAAAAAATAAGTCAATGACTTTAATTAAAAATCCAATATATAAATTTCAATCTTATAAATTGTCAAGTTTAAGAAATGAAAGAAGACATAATACTCTAATAATACTAAAAAAAAATAATGAAAATAATAATAATATTAATATTGAAGAAACTTATTATTATTTCAAAAATGTAAATGAAAATTTAAAAGACTTTGTTAAAACTACAAAAAGTGAAAAATTTAAAGATGTTATTAAAAAAGTATTAAAAAATTATAATAATAAAAAAATTCAAATTGACCAAATAAATATGTATAATGATTTAAAAAATTTAAGATTTAAAATTGAAGCTAATAAAATTAAACCTAAATTAAAGAAATATCCTAATATTCAATTATCATCATATTTTCAGGAAAAATTAAAAGAACAAATTGAATTAGATAATAAAATTCAAAATTTTGAAAAAAAATATTTGGAAATTTTAGCTAAAAATAAATTAAAAAATCATAATTAATTTTTTCCACAATAAATTAAACAATCAACAAATTAATTTCAAATAAATTCATCATTTAAACTTTCTTTTAAAACATATATTATAAATTTTTCTCAAACTCACTCAACATTTAAAGTAGAATAAATATTCAATTGAAATAGATTGAATAATAATAATTTAAGACAATATGAACTTAAATAACCAAATAACAAAAAATAAAAAAAAAATACTTAAATTTATAATAAAAGAAAAATATTATTTCCAAATTTTAATATCATCACCACAAGAAGCAATATCTCCATTTTTAAATTGAACAAAAGAAGAAATTTGATTATTATGAGGGTTTTTCTTAATAGAAATAGATTTAATTTTTCTATTAATTTCATCGATTTCCCATTGTTGAATATCACCATAAGGATGTTGAAAAGGACCATAATATTCACTAGTTAAAAAAGTACCATCTCTTAAAGGGAAAATACAATTAAAAGTATGTAAATTTGGTCTAAATGTTTGAATTAAAGTATAAGTTTGAGTATGAAATAAATAAATTCCTCCCCAACCAACAACACAAAAATATTCATTATCTATTTTACAAATACAATTTGGCTTATCTGCACATTTAATATTATTTATTGTATATGATTTATTAAAAGTATTTATATTCCAAAATTTTATATTTCTATCTGAAAAAGATGATGATATAAATTCTATATTATTTACTTGAAGTAAACATTCAGCTCCATTAGAATAATTAAAATAATCTATTATTGATCTTATACAATAATATTTTTTATCTTCAGATTTTTTATATATTCTCATTGATTGATCATATGATGTTGATACTAATAAATCATTTTCTAATTCTATAATATTATAAACAGGTTCTGAATGTTCTTTTATTATTTGATCTATTTTATATTTTAAACAATTTTCTTCTAATTTTATTATTTGAAATGTTGTATCTGAAGAACATGATATTAATCTGCCATCTTTTATTTGTGTTAAAAAATTAATGAATGAAGTATGAATTTTTATTTTTAATCTTACTTTGAATGATAATATATCATATATATTTATTGTGTAATCAAAAGATGATGATGCTAAAAAACCATTTTTTAATATTAACATATAAGAAATCCAATTTGAATGACCTTTTATTGTTACAAATTCATTATATTTTTCAAAACTTTTATCATGATATAAATTTCTTTTTGGAACTGGGAGGTCTCCATATTCAATTGGAGTATAACAACTTATTACTCCCATCAAAAAATTTAAATTATTCTTTATTTTTAATAATTAAATTTAAAGTTATTTTATTTTTTTTTAGTTCAGAAATAATTTTTTTTGATAAAATAATTGTTTTCATTTTTTAATATGAAATATGAAGATGAAGAGAATTTAAATAATCATTTAATAAATGAAAACGAATCTTATAATAAAGATTTTGATTTAAATAAAAACAAAAATGAAGAAAATGAAAAGGATGAAAGTGATGAAAGTGATAATGATAATTTTGAAGAATTAGGAAAAAAAGAAAAAAATAAAGATAATAATGAAATAAATAAAGAAATGAATCAAGATAAATCATTAGATGATGATGAAGATGTAAATTTAGAAAATTTAAATTCTCAAGAAGATAATAACATTAAATTTGCAACAATTTTAGCTTCATCATTTTGTATCTTTACTATATTATTAACATATTTATTTTCAGATAATGGGAAAAAATTTTTAACATTTAACTCAGAAGAAAAAGAACGTTTATTTATAAATAAATATATAATCTATGGATATTTATTATATTTTATGGCATCAAATGTAATTTTAATAATATTCTTATCATTTGAAAATGAAGATAACAATTTAAAAAAAATATTATATCAAAATTTAAGATGGTATTTTATAATAACTCAATTTTTTTTTGGATTTTTATTTTTAATTGAAATTTATTGGGGAACAGGTGATTGGACTTTAATATTTAGTGTTAGTGTAAGTATGATAATTACTATTCTTTTAGCTTTTTATTATGAAGAAATTAAAGTTAAAAAAAATATGGCAAATGAAACTTTATTTTCTATTTTTATTTATATTAGTTTTATGTTTGCTTTTGTTTCTTTTATTACTATATTTAATTTTAGTTGTATTTTAATTAATTCTTTAGTTAATAATAAATATCAATTTACTAATGAAAATGTTTATATTCCTTATATTAAAATTGGAACTAATTTTTTTCAAACTACTTTAGGAATTGTTTTATTAACTTATTTTAAAGATTTATTTTTTGTTTTAGCTTCTATTTTTATTGAATTTGGTATTCTTATTGAATATCCTTCTGAAAAAAAAACAGAAAAATTATGGCTTATAATTTTTATAATTTTATTAGTATTAAATTCAGCTTTATGTATATTTAGATATGGACAAAAAACCATTGGAATTGAAAAAACAAAAAATAATTAAAAAATATCTTTTATATTTGTTTATTATCTATTTTATAAATTATGGAAATAATGATATTAAATAAGTTTAAATTACCTTATTTAAATTCATTGAAAAAAAGATAAATAAATATTTATATTGAATTGAAATATTATTATAAAAAATAAAATTTTAATTTTAAATGATAATTATTTTTTCTATTTATATATTTTAATTTAAATATATATAATTTTACCATTATATACATTCTTATAAATAATACTTAATTATATTTTAAGAACTAAAAGGATCATATTCATTATAAGGTTTTCTTTTAATTTTTTCAATTGAAAAATCACTTTCATATTCATCATTAATTGAAAAATCACTATTATTATTTACACATTCTTTTTCATTGACAATTATATTAGGATTTAAAGTTTTAAAAATATTATTAGATAATTTTTCATTATTATAATTATTATTAATTAACTCTGGATTTTCAATATCATTCATAAAAATTTTTTTTGAATTTAATTTTTTATCTGTTTTTTTAATTGTACTAAAAAAATGCATCATTTTATCAATTCTATCTTCATTTGAATTACTTATATTTTCACTGTAATTTTTATCTTTATTATTTGTATAATTAAATCTTGGAGAATTAATATTAGAATTTGTATTTTCAAAAATTAAATTTATTTTTTCATAAAATAATTGATTAAATTCATTAAATTGTTTATCATATTTTTCTTTTATTTTCTTTATTTTTTCTTCTGTTTCAGAAAATGAACATAATGAATTAATATATTTATCAAATGAATTTTTAATTGAATCTTTTATTGTATAAAATATATTTAATGTATTTTCAATTTCATTTTCAAAGTTTTTTATTTTATTTTCATTATTTTTTGAAATATCATTTTTAATTAATTTTCTCATATTTTTAATATTCTTCATCAAATTTTTTTCTACTTCTTTTATTTTTTTTTCTTCTTCTTTTAAATTATCATAGATTAAATAATTTTCTTCTGTTTTTTCAGAAATAAAATCAACAAAAAATTTAATTGATTGAAAATTAGTGAATTTCATAAATTCAATTTCATTAAATATTGTACCTTTTATAAATTGATTTAATGAATTTTTCATTGAAGAAGAAAATTTTTTAAAATATTCATATGATTCTTTATAAAAATATGTAATTTTATTATATTCTTTATGAAACAATAATAATTGAGATAAAATTAATTGAGCTTTTTCCATTTTTAAAAATTAAAATTCCAATTATTAAATAATATTCTAAAATAAATAATTAAAAATCATATTATTTTATTTTAAATAATTTACTAAATTTATTTAAATTTTATCTTTTTATAAAAATTAAAAATTTCCAAAAATAAAAAAAACCCAATTCCAAAATTTATTAATTATTCATCATTATTATCATCATCATCAGTAATATTTTTTTTCTTTTTTTTTTCTTTGCTTTTTTTTCCTTCATTTTCTTCCTCTTTATCATTATTAGATTCCTGTTGATCTAATTTTTGAATGACTTTTTCTCTTTTATAAATTCCACTAACAACAGCATGTCCTCTTTCATAAGGTTCCAAAGTAACTTGTTCTTTAGCAATTAATCCATATTTCTTAAGAACTTTGACTTGATTATCAAATACAATTTCAGGTTCAACAGTACTATCAATACAATTGGCTTTAATAGAAAAGACAAATCCTCCTTTATCTTTAAGGAAGTGATCAGCATTGACAGAAATAATTCTTGCTTGATCAGGTTGAGCAACATCAGCGAAGATACAATCTACAAGAGAAGGAATTAAAAATCTATAATTTTGTGGTTTTCTAGCATCATCTATTATAGGAAAGTATTTTTTAAAAATGAAATTGAAAGATTTTCTTCTGCATTAAAAAAAGGAACTTTTTCAAAAAAAAAATAATAGTATATATAAAAAGAACAATCAACATTTTTCTTTATTTAAGAAAATAATTAAATAGTAAACACTGTAAAATATTACATAAAATTAATATTAAATAAACAATAAAACAATTAAAAATCTTTATATAATTTTAAATTTAATAATTATATAAAAATTTTTATAAATTTTATTTTTTAAAATTTAAACCAATTGTTCATATTCTTTATGAGCTTCTGAAGTAATTTGTAAATATTTATTATTCAATTCAGGTCAGGTAATTTTTTTGCATATTCATTAAAAAGAATTTGTTTATCATCTTCTTTAATTACATTTAATTTAGGAATATATGAAGCTTTCATTGTTAATGCAATTAAATCATCCCAATTAAAATTACTAAACCAAATATTATTTTTAATTTGGGATAATTTACTCATTCTAGTTATTCGATTTTTTGAAAGCATCTTTTGAATTAATAATTTAAAATCATTATCTTGAATAAAACTAGGGAAAATTAAATTTTCATTTACAATCTGATAATATATATCCATTGGATCTTCTTCATCTTACCAAAGTACTTTTCCACTAATATATTCATACATAAATATAGCAATAGACCATATATCAATTTGAAATGAGTAACCTTCTCCTAATATAACTTCAGGGGCCATATAATAAGGTGTCCCTATAATTGTATTTGTTCTATCAATTATTTCTTTGACTGTTCCAAAATCAATTATTTTTAAATAACCAGATTCAATCACCATTAGATTTTCTAGTTTTATATCACAATATACTACTTTCCTTTCATGTAAATAAACTATAGCTAATAGCAATTAACCTGAATAAAATTGAGTTTCTAATTTATTTAATAAATCAATATCACGAATTACTTCAAATAATTCTTTTCCTTTGATAAATTCCATTAAGAAATATATAAATTTATGATCTTTTAAAGTTTTTACTAATTTTACTATAAATGGATGATCTATTTTTAATAGGATTCCTCTTTCTAATTCCAAATTTTTGTGTAGTTCATCAAAATCAATTTGTTTTATTGAGATTGCTTTAATTGCATAAGGAAATTTATTTCTTTTGTTTCTTACTAAACAAACATTTCCATAATTTCCAGCATCTAATGATGAAGAAAATATTAAATCATTTAGTTCAATTGTATTATCCTGTAAATAAAGTCTTTTCATTAAATATTCTTTTAAATTACTTTCTATATTATTCTCAAAATCATCTTGAGATATTGAAAATAAACATATTTCACAAATTGCCTTAATTGTTGCACTTCTTTTTTCATGAAAAAATAACGCCCTTTCACCAAAATATTCACTTTCATTAAGAGATCTAATATATTTTCCTCCAACTAAAATTTCCACTCTTCCATTTTTTATTATATAAAACTTATCTCCATCTTCTCCTTCTTTAACAATACTCTCTCCATCATTAAATTTTTCTTCTAAAATTGTTTCAAATAAATTAAATAATTTAATTCTTGGTCAATTTTTAAAAATTTGTACTTTTGAAAGTGAATCAATAATAGATGTTCTTTCCATTAATTTTTGGAAATTCACTTCTAGTAAATTAAAAAATTGAATAGTATCAGCTTCAACTAATAAACAATCTGGTTGTGATATAATATCAAAATAAGTTTTTTCTATTGAACCATTAAACAATTCATTTTCAAATAAAATTGATCCTCTATTTGCTACAATTTCATTTGTTATACTATTAGTAAGATTCCCATCTATTACAATTACTATTTTACTTGATTTAATGTATCCTTCTTTTTGTATATAATTTCATTTCTTGTTAAATTTTTTGGTTTAAATAAATAAAAATAAGAATTGGAAAATGCAAATTATGAAGATTTTATTACTTATCAAACTTATAATGAAGAAAATTTAAATTTTTTATCTAATTTACAAATAAATAATTTTTTAATAATTGTTAATTAAAATTGTATTCTACTTAATATACTTCATTAATATATTTTTTATTTTAAATTTGTCTTTATAAAATAATATATTTTAAATAAAATTATTTTACAAATCAATTTTAACTCCATATTATATAAATTAAAAAATAAATTATACTATTATATTTATTAATTCCATTTATTAAATAATATATTATATATCCTTTTAAATTAAAAGTAATATATAAGTTTAATTGAGTAAAAAAAAAAAGTGCAAAAAAACAAAATGCAAAATATTAATTTCAAATAATTATAATAATCAATTTTATATTTATAGATGAGAAAAAAATAAATTGAAAATATTAATGATTTTTATGAATTTATGATTAAATATATTTTTTATTAATAAATATCACAATTATTATCATTTTTATCATTATTTCCTTTTCTCCATATTTCTATACCAAAAGTATCTGTTCCTAAAACACTACCTTTATATTTGATAAAAACAAATAAGGATTTTTTATTGAGCAAAGAAATACATTCAATGCAACCATCACTAGTAAGCTTTAAAGTATTTATTTTATTTTTTGTTTTTAAATTAAATTGAGTAATATTACCTTGATTATCTCCAATTAAGATTATATCTTCATCTATAATAAATAAACTTCTTATTTGATAAGATTGTTCATAGATTCCTATATATAATTTTTCATTCTTTATTTTATAATTAATTAAATAGTTTGAAGAATCAATAATTGCAATTCCAATTGTTTCAATTATTATAAAAAAATTTTCATTTAATTTATATAAATGTTCTTTATCTATTGGATACATTCTTTCTTTAACCCCTAAAATTTTATTTTTTTCAACATCTAATACAACCAACCAATTATTTGAGAATGAAGATATAACAATAATATTTTTTTTTATTTCTAAAATATCAGTAAAAGATGAAATACTTTTATCATAAATCTTTTTTCCCACACCTTCTTTTTTCACTTCATTCTTATCTCCTATTTCAATTTTCAATAATTCATCAGCTAAAACATAAAAATTTTCATTTTCTGAAAAAATTACTTTTTTTGGTTCATTTAAAGTTGTTAAGAGAAGATGCTGAATTTTTTTTTTTCCCCAATCAATTCTCTTTATTACTAGATTTCCAGTATTTGTTAAATAAACAAAAATATTTTCATCCATTTTACACAAACAAACAATATTTATATTTTCTTCTTCTTTCCATTCTATTGCTTTTCTATCATAACTATAAACTTGTATAATATTATTAAATGAAAATATTAATTCAGCATTCGAAATAGGTAAAAGACAAGTATTTTCACTAGTTGGAATTTTTGTTAAATTTGAAAAATTAGAAATTGTAAAAATTTTATTGTATAAATATTGATCAACAAAATTTGGTGTCTGAAACAATTTATTAAATTCTGGATCATTAATATTAAAACAATTATTTTTTTCAATTATATCAATTTTGTATGTTATAAAAAATTGTTTTATCGGTTTAATAATATCTTCCATTAAATCTGGATTAGAATGAGTCATATTATCATTAATACATATATATTTATTATTTGAACCACATTTCTCATATAAATTTTTAGATTGTTGATAAGAAATTAATCTATCATTTTTTCCATGTATAAATAATACATTACAAGTAACATAAGGAATTAAATCAATAGATTTAAATTCATCTTCAAATAACATTCCAGCTAAAAATCCTTTACCTACTTTTTTAATAGATTCAAAAGCACTAATTAAAAATAAAGTATTAATTTCTTTTTGAGAAGATAAAAAAATAGCAGGAGCAGAACCAAGACTTCTACCATAAACGAATAAATTATTTTTATCTAATTTGAATTTATATTTTATATAATCATAAACAATTAAAGAATCATTTAAAATAATTTCTGAATTAGGTTTTCCAGGATAAATTGAATAACCAGGATATTCAACTATAATAATATTCATATGTAATTCTCTTGATATATGAAATCCAAGTAATTCACATGAAAAAATATCTTCTGCATTTCCATGAAAATAAATTAAAAAATTTGAACTACAATTATATTCAATAACAAATAAACAAGGAATATATTTTTCTTCATTTGGTTTTGGAATATAAATAATTTGTTTTTTATAAGAATTTAATTTTGAAAAATCAAAATTTGGAGGAGAATAAATTAAAGAATCAGAAATTTTTTTCATATTTAAAATATAATTTTAAAAGATTTATTTATATTATTAAATTAAAATGGGTAGTTCAGAATGTTCAAACTTTAGAGTTAATTCAATTAAAGGTTCAAATCCAGAGGATGCATTAAAAGATACAATAATAGTAAAACAAGCAACTTTAGGGATATCAAATATTGAGGATAGTAAAGTTTTAAAAAAATTATATCCTGAAGAATATGTTCATACTGCACTTTTTATTTCTGACCGAGATGTAGATTGTTTTGATGAAAAAGGAATTGTTTTAGAATATGGAAGATATGATTCTAAAAATAATTCTAATGGAGAAATGAAATATGAATATCAAAAAGGAGGAATGAGATATGGTTGGGTTGAATTAAAAGATTTTCAAAAAGATTTAGCATCTGATATTTCTATTAATTTAGATATATCACCAATGCTTATTTTTAAAGATTTAATTGAAAAAATTAAATCAAAAGGTAAATGGGATTTGGATTCTTATTCTGGTGTAAATCATAATTGTCAACATTTTTGTGCTATAGCCATTAAAATTTTAAAAGCAAAATATAATAATAATGGTCTTACCATTAAAAACAATGAAAGACATAAATCCGGAAAAAAAAAAGATATTATTCCTCCTATAATTAGGGATGCTTTTGAATTATAATTTTCGTTATTTTTAGCTTTTTTATGGTAAAAGAAAAATTTTTTTAAATAAATTTTTTCTGATTCTCTTTGAATTAACATATTTATATCTAAACTTATATTATTTTTTAGGTATAAATTTATTTTTTTTTCATTGATTATATCAAAAATAGGAATTCATTTATACTAATTTTCTTATAAAAAATAATTAAAATAACAAATTTAACAATTTATTTATAATTGTTTTTATTTTTATATCAATATTATAATTATAATATTTTTAAACTTAATATAATAATATTTTTATTATATCATTTAAAAAAATGGTAAATTAAAATATATTTTCATATTAAAATAATAATTTTAAAGAATTATATTATGAAATTGGATATACTTTTGCTCCTGCACATTCTTTTTAGAATACTTATATTTATTTTTATTTTATTGTTTCTGAAAATGATTTTTTTTATAATGATTGTATTGAATCAATTATTGATATTATTGTAATACATTCATCTGATTATATTAGTCCAGATATTCAAGTTATTATTAATAATTATAATTATCTTTATTTTTTAAAGATGATAATGTTGAATTAAAAGGTAAATTTGTTTTTGATGATAAAAATGAAATAATTACTTTTAATCGATTTTGTGATTATAATGAAAAAATAAAATATATACCTAAATCTAATTCATTTTATTATTCTGAAAAAATATATTATTTAATAAGTCAAGGTGATAATATTGAGTTTGAATCTTTTGGAACTATTGAGTTAAGAATTTGTCCTAGTTATTGTTTAAAAGGATGTACGATTAATAAAGAATGTTTTACTATTTATTCTTCTGATAAATTAGTCGAAAAATATTTTAATAGTAATATTAAAATATATTATAATCAAATTTTAATAAATAATGATGAAACAGAAGTTTATATTTTTTCATCAACAAATAATTATATTCAAAATGATAATTTTATTCAACCTGATTTAATGAATTGTAAAAAAATAATAAAAGATTATTTTAATATAGACAATTATAATATATTATAAATAATAAAATTTTAATTTTAAATATTGTTTAAATGATAATTATTTTTTTCTATTTATATAAAAATTCTAATTTAAATATATATAATATTACCATTATATACATTCTTATAAATAATACTTAATTATATTTTAAGAATTAAAAGGATCATATTCATTATAAGGTTTTCTTTTAATTTTTTCAATTGAAAAATCACTTTCATATTCATCATTAATTGAAAAATCACTATTATTATTTACACATTCTTTTTCATTGACAATTATATTAGGATTTAAAGTTTTAAAAATATTATTAGATAATTTTTCATTATTATAATTATTATTAATTAACTCTGGATTTTCAATATCATTCATAAAAATTTTTTTTGAATTTAATTTTTTATCTGTTTTTTTAATTGTACTAAAAAAATGCATCATTTTATCAATTCTATCTTCATTTGAATTACTTATATTTTCACTGTAATTTTTATCTTTATTATTTGTATAATTAAATCTTGGAGAATTAATATTAGAATTTGTATTTTCAAAAATTAAATTTATTTTTTCATAAAATAATTGATTAAATTCATTAAATTGTTTATCATATTTTTCTTTTATTTTCTTTATTTTTTCTTCTGTTTCAGAAAATGAACATAATGAATTAATATATTTATCAAATGAATTTTTAATTGAATCTTTTATTGTATAAAATATATTTAATGTATTTTCAATTTCATTTTCAAAGTTTTTTATTTTATTTTCATTATTTTTTGAAATATCATTTTTAATTAATTTTCTCATATTTTTAATATTCTTCATCAAATTTTTTTCTACTTCTTTTATTTTTTTTTCTTCTTCTTTTAAATTATCATAGATTAAATAATTTTCTTCTGTTTTTTCAGAAATAAAATCAACAAAAAATTTAATTGATTGAAAATTAGTGAATTTCATAAATTCAATTTCATTAAATATTGTACCTTTTATAAATTGATTTAATGAATTTTTCATTGAAGAAGAAAATTTTTTAAAATATTCATATGATTCTTTATAAAAATATGTAATTTTATTATATTCTTTATGAAACAATAATAATTGAGATAAAATTAATTGAGCTTTTTCCATTTTTAAAAATTAAAATTCCAATTATTAAATAATATTCTAAAATAAATAATTAAAAATCATATTATTTTATTTTAAATAATTTACTAAATTTATTTAAATTTTATCTTTTTATAAAAATTAAAAATTTCCAAAAATAAAAAAAACCCAATTCCAAAATTTATTAATTATTCATCATTATTATCATCATCATCAGTAATATTTTTTTTCTTTTTTTTTTCTTTGCTTTTTTTTCCTTCATTTTCTTCCTCTTTATCATTATTAGATTCCTGTTGATCTAATTTTTGAATGACTTTTTCTCTTTTATAAATTCCACTAACAACAGCATGTCCTCTTTCATAAGGTTCCAAAGTAACTTGTTCTTTAGCAATTAATCCATATTTCTTAAGAACTTTGACTTGATTATCAAATACAATTTCAGGTTCAACAGTACTATCAATACAATTGGCTTTAATAGAAAAGACAAATCCTCCTTTATCTTTAAGGAAGTGATCAGCATTGACAGAAATAAT
This sequence comes from Isotricha intestinalis, assembly GCA_023807065.1. NCBI lineage: Eukaryota > Ciliophora > Litostomatea > Vestibuliferida > Isotrichidae > Isotricha > Isotricha intestinalis. Next base: position 21,389 of record JAJJLU010000419.1, read on the forward strand.
TCTTGCTTGATCAGGTTGAGCAACATCAGCGAAGATACAATCTACAAGAGAAGGAATTAAAAATCTATAATTTTGTGGTTTTCTAGCATCATCTATTATAGGAACTAAATTAGGTCTTTTTTTTGCCATATTAATTAAATCTCTTCCTGATCTTTTCGATATTTCTACTCCATAAACTATTCCATTCTCACCAATTAAATCACTCACATGAGAAATTGTTGTTCCATTTGCTGCTCCTAAATAAAGAACAGATGAACCTGGTTTCATATAAATTTCATTTATTCCATTTATAATTGCAGCTCCTAATTTCGAACGAAAAATATTCCATATTCTATATTCTAATTTTAAAGGAGGATTATTTGTTCCTGATGGAAGAGATGTCTGAGATTCTATTGTTACACGCTTTTCTCCATAAACTGATTCTCCTGGATTCAAATTCAATGTTACTAAGGAATCTTCCTTTCCTGAATGCAGAATATAGATTCCTTCGAAACGATGAGGAGTAATTGATTTTTTCGGCTTTGAAAATTTTTTAGAACCTATTCCACCTCTATTTCCTCGACCTCCTCTATTTCCACCACCTCCTCTACCACGTGATGTGTTACCACGTTGTTTGAAGTCTTTACCCATTTAAGGAAATTTATATGTTTTATTTTTTTTTTGATAAGTTTTTATGAGTTTTATTTTTAAACAGAAAAAATTTAAATAATAATATAAATGACAATGTTTTTTTTAAGGATGATCATTTATGTTAAAGTTTTAAAAGGATTGTATTTAATTTTTATTAACATTATTATTTATTCTATCCATTATGGTTCTGGAATCTATTTGTTGATCATTTTGGAAAAAACAATAAAAATTATATGATTCATTATTATCATTTCCACATAAAATATTATAAACATTAAATTGTCCAGTTTGTCTCATTAATTTTCTTAAATATATATTACTCTGAGCTCCTTTAGACAATAAATATTTAATCATTTCAGCATTATCTTCTTGCATTTCATATAAACAATTTTTATTTTCTTTATTCTCATAATTAATATTACAATTATGATTTTCAATTAAATATTTTACAATAGAAAAACAATTATTTCTAACTGCATAAAATAAAGGAGTATTTCCTTCTTTATCAATTGAATTTACAGAAATATTAAACTTATTATCTAATAAAAATTTAGTACATTCTAATAATCCTTCTGCACAAGAATAAAATAATAAATTTTGTTGATTATTATCCATTATTGATGGATCAATATGTTGTTCTAAACATAAATATTTTAATATATTTAAACACTTTTCATCATTTTGTAATTCAATCATCATAGCAAATAAAACATTTTGATTTTCATCATCTGTTTCATTTGGAGCTTTTATTTCTTTTTTTTGAAAAGAATTTTTAATATTTTCTAAATCTCCTGATTTAACTAAATTAAAATATTCTTCTTTTGATAATTTTTTTATTTGTTTACCAAAGGAGACTCTCATATTATAATTTATATATAAATAATTTTCATTTCATTTTGAATAAGACAATTATTTCAAAATCAATAAAAAAATATCATAAAAAAAAACAAAAGAAAAAATATAAAAAATAATATTTATTTGAAAAAAAATAAAATAAATATAATATTTATATTTTCTTTTTTTTGATATTTAACCTAAATCTTTCAAGAGATTGATCAGAATCAATATAATTTCCAGCATAAGAAAATAAAATATCATCAGGAATTGATTGTAAAGTAACATGATTATCTTTTGTATAAGCTGCTCTTACACTTAATTGTTCAAAAACTAAACTATATTTATCATTTGTTCCTGTTGAATTTGATATATTATTTGAATTTTTTATATTTTTTTTTTCATATGTACTATTCATTTCTAATTCTAAATTATTATTCATATTATTCTTATAATTATATGATTCTATTTTTTTATTTTTTTCCTTTTCTTCAAATAAAAGAAAATTATTCGAATTTCCAATTGATGAAGAATTAGAATTTTGAATATTTTTATTGTAAATAATATTAAATTTAGTTCTTGAATTTTTTGCTGAAAAAGCAGATATTTCATTTATAGGATTTACATTATTAAAACTATTAATAAATAATTGTTCATTAGATTCTATAGGAACACTATTAATATTATTAGAAATTCTTCCTGCTAAAATACCTTCTGATAAATTTGTTTTTTTTTCTATTTGAGGACTTCTATATTTATTATATTGAAAAGTTAATTTTGAATTTAAATCACTAAAATTATTTGAATAAAATATTCTACTATCATTTTTACTTATATATTTATTTGATATTGATAAAGGAGATATTTGAGTCTTTGTTAATGCATTATAAAATGATGAATTCCCTGAATTAAATATTGATTTTTCATTATTCAATTTTTTCAAATCAAAAGGATTTTTATTATTAATTATATAATTATTATTTAAATAATTTATATTTATTGAACTATTACTTTTTTCAAATTCATTTGTCATACAATTTCTTCTTTGTCTATTAAATTTATTTATTTTATTGTTTAAAAGAAAAGAATTATCGTTATAAAAATAATAATTTCCTTTATTTATTTTTGGTTGAAAAGGACAATCTTTATATTCTTTTAATTGATATAATAATTTTAAAGCAGATAAATAACTTTGTTTGTATTTTGCATCTTCATATAATCTATTACAAACATTATTTTGATTTATAAAATTTAATTGATTTTTATTTTTATATTTATATTGTTTTATTCTTGATATTTTCTTTTGATAAACAATTAAATACCATTTATTTAAATATCTCAATAATATATTTCTTGAAAATCTTAAATATGTTGTTAATAATCCTCTTAATTGTAATTTTATTTTTTTGTCATCGTTAAAAATATATTTATCAAAAATTGAACATGATAATACTAAAAGAAGTTAAAATTTAATTTTTACAATTTGGATTTATTTGAGATATTACTTTACCTAAAGTTTCTTGTAAAGTCTTTATTTCCTTATTTGACTTATTATATTTCGATAAAAGGAACGTTCTACTTTTTATTATACCGTTATTTTTTAAGAAATTTGAAAAAGAATTAAAATAATTTTTCATTTGTATGAAAATAATTTTAATTAAAATATTTATTTTTATTAAAATAAAAGCATCTAATTTTTGTAATAGTTACTTTAATAATAATAATGTGTGATATATAAAAAAATAAAATTTTCAAATTTTCAAGATAAAATTTACAATAGAAAATATTTAAAATCCTTTTCAAAGCCAAAAAACTATTAATTTAGGGATATAAAAAGAAAATAATTTCTAAATATTAAATTTTAAGTAAAATTTAAACATAATATAAAAAATTGTTATAATTAATTTATTAATAAAAATATATATTTAAAAAAATTAAATATGGGTTTTTTCCGTTCTGAAGAAATATTACATAAAAAATTACGATTACCAAGAGAAATCGACAGTGCAGTTAAAATATTAAATGCTTTTGGTTTATTATCAGAAGACTGTCTTCAATTTATAGATTTAACAAAAACAGATTTAGAACAAAAAAAAAATTTTAATCCAATGATAAATAGATGTGAAAATTTAGAACAAATAATAGATAAAATAGAACAAATATGTGAAGAATTTAGAATAAAAAATAATAAATATAAAAATATATTAGACTTTGAAAATGATTTAAAAACAGATCAAGATTTAAGAGAAGTAAGAAATTCAGATTATTTTGATATATTAGAAAATGAATTAATAGACAAAAATAAAAAAGTACAAGAAATAATAAATTCATATAATAAATTAAAAGAAGATTTAAATATAGATATAGAAAAAAAAGAAGTATATAAAAAATATTTAAATTTAATAAAAGAACAAAAATTAATAAATGAAAATGAAATAAATATGGATCCTGATGAAAGACAAAGTTTAAATAATGTAAGTTATATACATTTTCAATCAAAATTACTTTTTATTATTGGTGTTGTTGATGCTGTTAATGAATTAAAAATGAAAAGAATGATATTTAGAGTAAGCAGAGCTACTGCTTATGTTAATTTTTCAGATATTAATATTAATGTTGAAAAATTAATTAATAATAATAAGAAAAGTTTTAAAATTTCTAAAAAAATTTTTATTATTTTTTATCCTTCTGATGGAAGAGAAATTTTAAGAAATAAATTAATTAAAATTTGTGATTTATTTCTTACTTCAATTTATCAACCTCAAGGAAATAATGAAGAAATTGAAAATATTATTAATGAAATTGAGCAAGATATAAAAGATAAAAACAATATTATTAAATATACAAAAAATCAAATTATTGAACAATTATTTGAATTATCAGGTGATGAGAAAAAAAAAGGAAAAATATCTTTATATAAATTATATTTTAAAAAAATGAAAGAAATATATTTAAATTTAAATAAATGTATAATAAGAGAAAATTTTATTGATGGTGAAGTATGGATAATAAAAAAAAATTATAATTTATTAAAAAATAAATTAAATGAAATAAATGAAGGATTATCATCAATAGGAATATTTATAGATTTACATGAGGCAAATTTAGAGAAGCCAACTTATTTATTAAATAATACTTTTTTTAATTCTTTCCAAGATGTTGTTAATTCTTATGGAATTCCAAGATATCAAGAAATTAATCCAGGATATTTTAATATTATTTTTTTCCCTTTTTTATTTGGAATAATGTTTGGTGATATTGGTCATGGATTAATGTTATTATTAATTGGATTATATATTTATTATTACAGTGAAAAAATTAAACAATCAAAAAATTCAATATTAAAAATAGGAATTCAATATCAATACTTTATTATTTTTATGGGTTTTTGTTCTTTTTATTCTGGATTCATGTATAATGAATTTATTGGAAATCCAATTCCAATTTTTAATTCTTGTTATAATAATATTAATAATATTAATAATACTATTGTTAATAGAAAAAATAATTGTGTTTATCCAATTGGAATTGATTCAAAATGGTATTCATCAACAAATGAATTATCATTTATAAATTCATTAAAAATGAAATTAAGTGTTATTTATGGAGTTTTTCAAATGATATTTGGAATAATATTAAAAGGTTTAAATGATCTACACTTCAAAGATTATATATCATTTATTTTAATGTTTATACCTCAATTAATATTTATGTCAATTCTCTTTGGTTATATGATAATATTAATATATATTAAATGGAATAAAAATTGGGACGACACTTCTAAAGCACCAAGTATAATATCTCAAATGATAAATATTATTTTAAGATTTGGTTCTATTGAAGAAAAACCACTTTGGGGAAAAAAAATAAATAAAAGTAACACATACCAACAAGAACAATTTCATAAATCAATTTTAATAATATGTTTAATTTCTTCTTTCATAATGTTAGTTCCAAAACCGATTTTAATATATTATTTAAATAAGAAAAAAGAAAGAGAAAATTTATTATTGGTTAATAAAATTCCAAAAGAAATAGATAATGAATATGAAGATATTCATTATAGTTATTTACATAAATCAAAACTTTTAAAAAAAAATCCTTCGATAACAGATTTAATAGTAAATCAAATAATAGAAACAATAGAATTTATATTAGGAACAATAAGTAATACTGCTTCTTATTTAAGACTTTGGGCTTTAAGTTTAGCTCATTCTCAATTATCAAAAGTTTTTTTTGAATATTGTATTTTAATATTTATTCGAAATGGTGATTTTAAATTTGGATTCAGTTTCATTTTAATTGTTTTATCTTTCTTTATTTTTGCAAATATTACTATTGGAGTTTTAATGTTTATGGATTTAATGGAATGCTTTTTACATACTTTAAGATTACATTGGGTAGAATTTCAAAATAAATTTTTTTATGCTGATGGATATTTGTTTCATACTTTTTCTTTTAATGAATTAATTGATAATGAAATTCCCAATATTAATGAGTAGACAAATATTTTTTTTTGAGGCAATTTTTTTTTAAGTTTTATTGTTTATTTAAAAATATTATTTAATAATATTTTTTTCATTATTATGAATAAATGAAAAAAAACTTTATAATTTTATTTGATTCTTTTGTAAATTTATATTCTAACATTCAAAACAAGTTTATTTATTGTATTTATAGTATTATCATTATCTTTTAAAGATTAATAAATTAAAGAAATATTTGTTCTTTAAATATTTTCAATATACTTAATATATCAGCACTTGATTTTCAATATTATTTTCATATTTTAAAAATTAAATCTTTATAATTAATATTATATTATTAGAAATATCAAAAAATGAAATACATTTGTTCAATTCAATTAATAATTATATCTTTATTAATATTTTCAATTAAATCACTTGACCCTAGTACTCAATCAAATTATAATAATGTAACATTAATTAGACTTAAAGGCTTATTTACACCTGATTTTGAAGAAGAAATAATTCAAGGTGAATTAAATTTAACATTTCAATCTAATATAAATGGTTCAGAAATAATTTTAGACACAAAATATTTAGAAATTATTTCTATTGAAGATGAACTTAAAAAACCAATAAATTATTCATTTGGAGAATTTGATGAAAATTTAGGAACTCCCTTAATTATTCATTATGATTATAATGAAAGTTCATTAATTAATATAACTATTAATTATAAAACAACAAAAGAAGGTTCTTCGGCTCAATTCCTTACTAAAGAACAAACCATAGGAAAAAAATATCCTTATTTTTTTACAAGTTCAGAAATGATTTTAGGAAGAGAATTATTACCAATTCAAGATACTCCAGCAGTTAAATTTACTTTTAATTTAGGAATAAAAGTAGATAAAAATCTTAGAGGTATGATAAGTGGATTATTTGAAAGAGTAGAAGAAGTTGAAAATAAATATAAAATATATTATTATTATCAAAATATTCCAGTACCAAGTTATTTAATAGCTTTAGCAGCTGGTAATATTGTTAATAAATCAATAACAAAAAATATTTCAGTTTACACAGAACCAGAATACATTGAAACAGTATATAATGAATTAATAGATATACCAGAAATACTTAAAAATGCAACTTCATATATGGGAGATTATGAATGGGAACAATATAATATTTTAGTTTTACCATATTCTTTCCCATATTCAGGTATGGAAAATCCATGTTTATCATTTTGTTCTCCATGTCTTATAAACGGGGATAAATCCTTAGTAGATATAATAGCACATGAATTAATTCATTCATGGTCAGGAAATTTAGTTACTAATGAAAATTGGAGTGATTTTTGGCTAAATGAAGGAATTACTATGTTTCTTCAAAGAAAAATAATAGGAATGTGGAAAGGAGTTGATTATTCTAAAATGGATTCTATTTTAGGTTTATCTTATATTAATTCATATTTACTTATATTTGGAGAAAATAGTACTTTTACTACACTTAGACCTAATTTAACTGGAATTTCACCTGATGATTCTTATAGTGATATACCATATGAAAAAGGTTATAATTTTTTATATTTTATTGAAGGAATAATAGGTGAAGAAATTATGAAAAAATTTTTCCAAAGTTATTTTATACATTTTAAATATAAATCTATAGATTTATATCAGTTTAAAAACTATTTTATTGAATTTTGTAAAAATAATAGTGTAACTGATGAAAAATTAAATAAAATAAATTGGGATGAATGGATATTTAAACCAGGAAAATGTCCTATAGATAATGATTTTTCAAATAAATATAAAGATGAGGTTGATATAGTTTTAGAAAAAGTAAAAAAAGGAGAAATTGATGATAATTTAGAAAAAATTGTACAAAATTGGATGCATACTTCAAAAACAGTATTTATGACTACTTTAGAAGAAGAAGATGATGAATTTATATCAGATAAACTACATGATTTTTTTACTAAGAAATTAAAATTTTATGAAGGACAAGATTTTTTAGTTTCTGTTAATTATTTTAGATTTATCTTAAAAAAAACTGATAAATTTTATGAAAATGAATTAGAAAGTTTAATTAAATTTTTATCAAAATATGGTGCACTCGATTATATGGTAAATTTATATGAATATTTTTATAAAAGAGATGAAATAAAAGCAGTTGAAACACTTAAAAATTTAAAATCTTTTTATCATAATGCAATGTATGAAATGGCAGAAAAAGAAATTGAAAAATCAAAGAAAGAATTTCCAATTTTAACAATAAATCTTAAAGAAAAAGATAAATGTCTTAAATTAGATGAATTAAATAGTTCCAAATTATATATTATATCAGATGAATATGAAGAAAAATTAGATAATTTAAATATAACAAATGGAATTAATTTAGAAGTTGATAATAAAAGTATAGGAGTTGAATGTATATTAAATTCAGAAGAAAAATATTGTTTATTAAATGATAGTATAAAAAAATCTGGTGAATACATTTTAAAAATTCCTAATAGAATACAAAAAATAAATTATGCAATTAAAATTCATGAATCAAAAATTAAAATATATACAAAAGATTCAGAAGTTAATAAAGAATCAACTAAAAAAGATTATACTATTGATTATGGAAAAAAAGAATCTGAAATTATTGAAATTATTTTTAAAAATGAACCTGATGAAAAATTAAGAGTAATGAATGATAATAAAGAAATAAAATGTGATATAAATAATTTAAAATTACAATGTACGATTAATAATAATATTTTACCCGTTAATTCAGAGAAACCAAATGATTTGAAAAAATATGAATTAAAAATTATTGATTTATGTGGAAATGAAAAATACTCTTTTAATATTAATGTACAAAATTCAAAAAATTCAATGTTTTATGTAATAATTATAATTTTAGGAATTTTAGCTTTAATTATTGTTTTATTTATAATATGTAAAGTAGTTCATAAAAGAAAAAAAATAAATGATGAAGATATTAATAAAACAAATATTCTAGTTGAAAATTAGATAATATTTAGAATAGTATAATATAATCTTTTTATACTATTATTTATTATAATTTTTTCTTTATATGTCCAATTATATAATTTTCTTGAATCTAACTAATAAAAAGCATTTTTTTCATTTAAACTTTTTCATTTTTATTTACACATCCAAGTAGTTATTTTTAATATATTTTTTGTTTTATTTATATCATTATATTTAAAATAAATATATATTTAAAGTTTAACATAATAAAATTTTATTCATACATAATTAATAAGTCTATTCATTATTTCTTTATATATTATCAATCATCTTTCATAATATTTTCTCTTAATCTTTTACATATTAAGTAACACATTATCTCTTGTTTTGATTTTTTATAAAAAATTTTGAATTTATAAATATTAAAACAGATTTACATCTTTTAATATATTTAATTATCACACTGAACCAGTATAAAATTATAATAGAAAAAGATTATTAAAGAGTTTTTAATATTTTTAATTATTTTTCTGGATAAAATTTGAAAACATAACGATATAATTAAATAATATTATAATGAAGCCTTTTCCAACTGTAAGAAATTTTAATAGAAAAAAATTTTCTAAATTTAATTTTAAACAACTTCAAATAGAATTTAATACAAATCCAGATATTTTTTTTTATGAAATACTTTTAAATGAAGGAAAAGTAGAAACATTTGAAAATATAAAGAGAAAAAAAATGATTGATTTTGTTGAAAGAAATAATAAAGAAATAAATTTTTATTCTTGTTATTTAAAAATGACTAAAGATTTTGTTTGGAATGAATTTAAACTTCCTTATATTTATTTTAAAATGCTTTATTTTAAAGCAAGGAAATTAAGAAAAAAAATTTTTCAATATGCTTTTGAAAAAAAAATAAGAATTAATGATATTTTAGAAAGTTATAATCCAAAAGAAAATTTAACTAAATTAAATGAACATAATTGGGAAATTCCAATTGAAATTTCTTACAAAAGATATTTTGAGAAAATATATAAAATTACAAAAGTCAAGAAAGAAAATAATAGTGATATATATAAATATTTTGATAAAAGAAATTTATTAATTTTATCTAGAACAAATATAAAAAAAAAAAAATTAATTTATTCTGGAAATTTATGTGATATTTATTTACAAAATCCAGATACAAGAGAAAAAAAAAAATTATCAGAAGAAATGACAAATGAACATATAATAAAAATGAAAGATATTTATTCTCAAAGAAAAAAAAGAATTAAAATAAAATTGAGAAAAGATAATAATTTTAATAATAATAATATTAGTTTATTGAGTAAAACTATTAATACAAGAAAAGGTTTATTTTCATTAAAAAAAAAAGTGCTACATATTAATGCAGATTTACCTTCTGTTAATAATTCTAATTATAAAAAAGATTTTTCTTCTTCATTTTTTATGAATGTTAAAAAGACACCAAACATAAAAATCAAATATAAACAAGTTTTTACTCAAGAATCAAGATTAAATAGTTTTGTTTTTTCAAAAGAAGATTTTTTTTATGTATAATTTAAATTTATTTAAATATATTATATCATTAATATTTAAAAAAATTATGGCATATTTATATATCTATTAATTCTTTTTATATTTATTTATTTTTCATCTTCTATTAATAATTATTTTCTTTAAATATTATAATAAATAATTCTAAAAAAATTATTAAATTTATAAAAACAATTAAATTTATAAATTTAAGTTTTTAAATCAAGATTTAAATAAAAAAAGTAAAAAAAAATATTTATTCATGAAAAGTCGAATTGACGATATTTTTAAACTCATTATCATTTTCATAAACAAAAGCAACATATTCATAAAAATTAGCAAAAATTTCAAAATCAATGATATTATTTTCATTATTATTTCCATAATTTAATATATAATTATTAATTTGAAAAGAATCAATAAATTCAAGTAAAATTTCTTCTTCAGTTTTTTTACCTGAAATAACTTCAGGATGATTTTTAGCATCAAAATTCATTTTAATTTGATTAATATTTACATTTCCAGTATTTTCTAAATCAAGAATTGAAAAAATATTATTTACTTCATTTAATTTATTTTCATTTAATTTTTTTTTAAATTCTCTTATAAATTTTGAAAAAAGAAGATAATTATCATAAGAAAAGGAATTAAATAAAATTTTATATTCATTATCATTAAAAAATAAATGTTGTCCTTTTAAAATATTTATAAAATCATTATATGAAATTCTCATTAAATTTGGACAAGATAATAAAAATTGTTTATGAAGATATAATAATCCTCTTATTCCTCTTATTCTTAATTTTTGTTTTAATTGTTCTAAAATATTATTATAATTATTATCTTCATTTTCAAAAACACTTTTTTCATTATTATAATAATTTGTTCTTGGATGATTTTTTGTACTTAAATTTTCTAAATTTTCTTCTTCATTTTTTTCTATTTCTTCTTTATTATTAAATAATATTTCTTGATTTTTATTATTTTTTCCAAAAGTAAAATTAAAATCATTTTTATTTAATAATATTTGTTCTTTATCTATATTTAATTTATTCCATTCTTTATTTAATAATGATGTAAAAATATAATCATTTTCAATAAGATATGAAATAAAAGAATAAAATTCAAAAAATTCATTTTTTGAAAAATTATCGTTTTTAATTCCTTTATAAAAATTATGATATAATTCTAAACAATTTTCAAAATCTATTTTATTTTCTTCTTCATCTGAAATAAAATAATTATTTTTAGGATTATATAATTCTTTCATTAATTTAATATTTAAAGGATAATTTTTTTCATTTGAAATTTCATTTAATTTATCATATATTTTTTCAATTAAATTTATTCTTGATTGTGTCATAAAAGGTTCTGTTATTTTTTTAAGAAAAACAAAATAATTTAATGAATCTTTATTATTGTTTAATCCAAATTCATAAAAGATATTTTCAATATCTATTAATGAAATATTAATATTAAAATCCTTTAAAACTTTTAAGAAATCATATTTATTTATTGTTTTTGTATTATTATCATAATATTTAAAATGTTTTATAAAATTAAAGAGACAATTTCTTCCATATTTAACTAAATATTTTCTTAATATATTTAATATATTTTCAACTTTATTTTTAATATTATTTTCATATTTTTTAAAATTAAAATTATTATTATTATTATAACCCTTAATTTTTTCATTGTTATTTTTTAATTGATAGTTTTCATTTTTAGAATTAATATTATTTTGTTTATCTAATTTAAATAATAAGTCTTTTAATTCATAATCTGATTCAATTCCAAAACCAAAACATTTAACAAATAATATAATATCATTTAAAGATATATAATTATTATTATTAGAAAAAGTAATAAATTTATAACAATCAAAAAAATCAGAAAAAAATTGTTTTTCCATATCATCATTAGAATTATTAATAAAGAAATTTCTAAGATCATTAAATGAAACATTTTGATTTCCATCTTCAGTTAAATAATTATAAAAATCTTTTGAAAAAGAATATCTTCTTTCATTCCAATAATTATTTATTAAAATTTCTATTATTTTATAATATAAAACAACACCATTTATAAATAAATCATATTCTTGAAATAAATATTGCATTTCAAAAGAGTTAAAATTTAAATGACATTCATTTAAAACTTTTAAAAAATCATCAATAGTTAATTTTTTTGTATTATTATAATCTATTATTTTAAATGATTTTATTAATTTTAAAAAAGCCAAATTTCCATTTTTTTCATTTAATTTATTAATTAATATTAATATAAAATTGATAGGTTGAATATTTTTGTTTGGATTAAACATTGAAAAAATTTCTCTTGAAAAATTTTTATAATTAATATATCCATCTTTATCTTTATCAAAATAATTAAATATTTTTTCAAGATCTGTTGATTTTTTATATACTAATCCTAATCTCTCATTTGTTTTAATAAAATTTTGAAGATTACATAAACCTAAAGATTCTAAATCAAAATATTTAAAATATTCTTTTAAAATTTGTTCATTAGTTTTATTTGGAATTAATTTCAATTCAATTTTTTCTTTTAATTCATTTACATATCTAATTAAATAAATAAAAAAAGTTTTTTACCTTCGAATTGATAATTCTGTCATTTTATATATTGTATAATAATGACAATTAAATACAAATTTTAAATTAAAAAAATAAGTTATTTAATAAAAAATATTATTATTTTTTCTCCAAATTTTTAAACAATATTTATTTTAAATACGATTATTATTGACATTTGAGATTTATTTTTAAAGAGAAAATTTTTTGATTGGACAAAAGACATATGATTTATTCTTTATGAGAATTTAAATTTTTTTTTATAAATATTAAATTTAATTCTATAAATTATGTTTTAAATTAAATTAAATAATGCTTGATATAAATTTAGAAGAACATAAAACTTCAGATAAAAAAATAATCATAAATTCAAGAATAATAAAACAAGAGGCTAATACATATAGTACAATAAAATGTTATAAAAGTTTCCCAGACATTGAAATATTAGAAGCAAAAAATTTAAATATAATAAAAATTCATAAAACAATTTATTTAAATTTACCAAATTTAATATTGATAGATTTGAGAGAAAACACTTTATGTAAAATATCAAAAAACTTTAAATTATTTAAAAATTTAGAGACACTACATTTAGATAATAATAATATAACATTTATTCCATTATTTATAGGTGAATTAACAAATTTAAAAAAATTAACGATATCAAATAATAATTTAACTTCTATTCCATCATCAATTCAATATTTAAATTCACTTGAAACTTTAAAATTTTCAAATAATAAAGTAAAAAAAATACCAATTGAAATTGGTCAATTAAAGAAATTAGAATGTTTATATATGGATGAAAATTATTTTTCTGAAATTCCAACAACTTTATGTTATTTACATCATTTAAATGAAATATCTTTAGAATGGTTTGAATTTTTAGAACCTCCTTTATATAAAACTTTAAAAGATGCTTTTGGAAAAGCTTTTATAAATATTATTAAAGAATCATTACAAGAATTAATTAAAAATTCTATTTTATATTGTAATTTTACTCAATTTTTAGAAATTATAAAAAAAAAAAAAAGTATTTTAACTTCAGAAAAAAATGCTCAAGGAGAAAATAATATAGAAATGACAAAGATAAAAAAAAATGAAAATTCAACAAATAATAAATATATAAAAATAAAAAAAGCAATAGAAAAAAATTATTATGGAATAATAAAGAGTTTACTTGAAGAAAATGATTACATAGAATATATGAATGTAAAAAGTAATGAAAATAAAACATCATTTTATGAAATAATAAATACAAAAAACGATGACTTAATATCATTATTTCTTTCAAAAATAGAATTATCAAAATATCCATTATCTCATATATATTTACACAAAGCAATTCGAATGAGAAATCCAGAATTAGTGAAAAAATTAATATTAATGGGAGTAAATATTAATGCAACAGATGATCAAGGTTCATCTCCTTTTCATATATTATTTTCAGCTTTTACAAAACAATTAAGTGAATGTATGTTGATAGGAAATTTCTTATTAGAAAAAGGATCTTCAATAAATTCTTTTAATAATGATAATTGGGCTCCTATACATATTGCTGCTAGAAAAGCAGCTAAAGAGTGTTTATTATGGATTATTCATTCTAATAAAAAATTAAGAAAGGAAGGAAAAGAAGAATTTGATTTAAATTTAAAAGGACATAATAATTGGACTCCTCTTCATTTAACTATTAATTCTTTAAGAATTGAAGAAACTATTATTTTATTAGAAAATGGTTGTGATGTTTTTATTAGAAATGCTGACGCTAAAACTCCTAAAAAAGTGTCTGTTGGAAATTATCTTTTTTCTAAATTACTTACTAATTATGAAAATTATGTTCTTGAAAAAAAATTCAAAAATGATAATCAAATGTTTATTAAGTGTTTTACTTCTGTTGATGATGATGATGAAATGTATAATTCTAATAATAATATTAAAAATAAAGTTAAGAAAGAGAATTTAAATAATAATCAAATTAATTATATTAGTAATAGTGTTAATTATAATAATTATAAAGAGAATAATCCAATTAAAAATTTGAAACATGAAAATAATGAAATTAATAATGTTATAATTGGTTATAATAAAAAATATGGAACATCAATATCATATAATCATATGAATTATAATAATAATAATATTAATTCTTCTCAAAAAAAAATTAATCATAAAATTTTATCTTCATCAGAAAGAAATTATGAAACAAGTAAAGTTACAAATAAAACTCAAGAAAGTCCTTTAAAAGCAGCAGAAAATTTAAATTGTTTAAAAGATATTTTAATAAATAATGAATCTCCTGTTTTAGATAAATATGAAGCTTTGACATATATTAAATTATCTAAATATGATATTAAATTATTAATAAAAATAATTATCGATTGTTTAGATTTAGATATTGATATTAATTTAATTTTAATCACTGATATTTGTAATTGTATTATAAGTTGTGTTATGATTGATTTAATTCCTAATTTAAAACAAATTTCAAATAATACTTTATTAAAAGAAAAAAAAAATTATATTAAAAATGAAATTGATAATACAATTTTAGTTTTAGAAAATTTGAAAAACAATTCTAATTTAATTCAATATCAAAATAATCTTTTTATTAATCAAGAAAAAATTGAAGAAAAAAAAATAAAAGATAATATAAAAAAAATAGGATTTGATGATAATGAAATGTTTTATAATTCAAATGGTGAAAGTGAAGAAATTGAAGAAAATGAAAATAATAATTTTGAAGATTTAATAAAAGAAAATGAAAAAAAATAAGTAAAAATTTATATAAAATATAAATATAAAAAATATAATAAAATTAATTAAATTATTCAGAAATTTTTTTAACAATTTCTTCATTAAAAATATCTTTATATGTTGAATATAATTTATTTTGTTTAAAATCATTTAAATATTTTTTTTTATCTTTACCTGAATATTGAATAGTAAAAAAAACTACTTTTGAAATATTTATTATACAATCTTTATCTTTATCAATGAAATTAATTAAATCTTTAATGAAAAATAATTTGGAATTAATTAAAATATACATTAAAAAGCCTAAAATTTGTAACATAAAATTATTATCAATAATTAAATAATTAACTTCAAGAAAAATAGAAATAATTTTATTATTAAATAATATAATTTCTTCATTATTTAAAAATTGAGAATAATAATCAATAATAGAATAAATATATTGATTTGCTTTAAAAACATCATCTTTATTATTTATTAAATCAATAGAAACTTCAATAAAACATCTTATTATTTCAATTAAATTTATTTTTTCATCACTAATTAATTTTTCTATTGAATTCCAATTATAATTATTAAATGTTTTAATATTTATATTTTCTAAAGAAATAATATTTTCATTTAAATAATTAATCCATTTTTTTAAATCATTTCTTATTATTTCTTCTCTATCATTTTCTAATAATGAAGTTTTTATTTCTTCTTCATTATAATTTTTTCCTTTTGGAATAAATGATTTTTCATATAAAGTATCTTTCCAATTATTTTTTTCTTTTTCAAATAAATTTATTATTTTATATTTTAAGTGAAGTGGTATTAAATTTTCTTTTTTTAATTTTGATAATTTATTATTCATAAAATTTTTTAATTTATTTTTATTATCATTTTTATTTCTTTTAAATATAATTTTCCCAAATTTAGAAAGAAAATATATTATTGATTCTAAAAAAATATTTTTAAAACTATATTCAAAAATATTATTTGATTCATTATATTTATCATATAAAGAATTTAAACAATAAAAACCAATTTTTTGTGAGATAATTTTAACATCAATTAATTCAACAATTAAATTTATTAAACCTAAAACTTTTTTTTTATTTGAATAAAAATCATCTAAATTTAATTCTTTATTATCATTAAATTGAATAATTTGATCAAAAGAAGTTTTAATATTTTCAATTAATTTTTTTCTTAAATAACATTCACTTTGTTTTTTTTCTCCAATAATATCACATAAATTTTTACATAATTTAGCATAAAGAATAACAAAATTATTTTCAACAAAAGATTTTTCTAAAATAACTTGAATAAATTGATTTTGTTTTTCTTGAGAATCTTTTAAAATAATTAAAAGTTGATTAAAAATATTATTAAAATTATCAACTGTAACAATATTTAAAATAGAGGTAAAATCATGTTTAATTGAATTTTCATTTAATTTATTATTTAAATCAATAATAAATTTTTCTGCTTTTTCATTTTCTTTTGTTAAATCTTTTCTTGACCAATTTAAAATAGAATTTTCTTTATTAAAAGAATGATTTATATTTAAAGTTAAATTATTATCATTCAAATTATTGTGATAATATTTATTATAACTTTTATTTCTACTATGACAATTATTTTTTATTTCTATTTTATCATATAATTCATTATAACTTGGCTTTTTTAATAAATTCAAATGATCTAAAACACTTTTTGGTAATTTATATATTTCATTTGAATTTGAATAATTCTTTATTGATAATATAAATTGTAATGACATTGAATTTGGTTTAGGAATTAAAGTTATATTTTTTTTATCTATATATTTGATTTTTTCTTCATCTTCTATTGAACACATTTTTTTTTCTTCTTTTTTTTTATTCAATGAATCATATTCATTTAATTTTTTGATATTGTTATTTTCTATATTTGAAATTAAATTAATTGTTTTTTTTTCTTTCATCCTATTTCTTTTTTTATTTGATTTCCTTTTAAAAACACATTCTAATTTTTCAGTTGCTAAAATAATTTTTTCTGAATTTGAATCACTTTCAAATTTTTTATTTTCATTATTTATATTTTCTATTTCATTTTTATTATTAATTTTAATTGAATTAATTTCTTTTTTTCTTTTATAAATTTCTTTCTGAGAATCATTTAATAATGTATCATCATTAATTGGAGTATGAAAAATAGAAATATTATCTGTAGTGTAATTAAAAGAATTAAAATTTGTTTTTATATATTTTTTACTTAATCTTAAACTTTGTTCATTTAGAAAATAATTAAATTCTTCTCTATTATATTTTTCACAAATAGATAAATTATTATTATTATTTTTAAATTGAATACTTTTACTTAAAAGATTTTTATTCTTTTTATTTTCATCAATTTGAATTTCAACTTCTCTTTCCATTTTATATTCAAATTTATTTTTGTTTTTTTTAGGAAGAGGTAATTTAAGAAAATGATTATTTAAATTACATTTATCTTCAGAAAATATTTTAATAGTAGGATTAATAACAAAATTATTATTCATTTCTATTGAAATTTCTGATTTAAAAGAATTTTTAGATATATTTGAATTTGAATTTTGTTCACTTTTATTTTTTGAATTATTTGAATGCCTTCTTCTTGCTGCTTTTCCTCCTCTTCTAGTTTTTTTTTTATTTGTTTTTATTTCGTCTTCTATTTTATTTATTTCTTTTTTTATAATTTCTAATTTTTTTTCTTTTTTTTTATTTACTTTTATATATATTTTTGATATTTCACATTTTGATATTAAACACTTTTTTTTTATTATATTCGGATTTATTCCTTTTATTTTTGATATATAACAATTTTCTATTTTTGGTTTTTTAAAAAATGATATAAAATATTTTTTTGAAATGTACTTTTTTTCAATTTTTGGTTTTTTTATAGGAAATTTAATATAATCTTTTGTTATATAAATATTTTCTAATTTTGGTTTTTTTTTAATTATATATTTTGTTATAATTGAATTATATGATATTGGCTTTTTAAATATTATTTCTTTTATTATTTTTGGATA
This sequence comes from Isotricha intestinalis, assembly GCA_023807065.1. Classification (NCBI taxonomy): domain Eukaryota; phylum Ciliophora; class Litostomatea; order Vestibuliferida; family Isotrichidae; genus Isotricha; species Isotricha intestinalis. Next base: position 40,230 of record JAJJLU010000419.1, read on the forward strand.
ATTTTGAAAATATTTTTTCGTTATATAACATTCATTATTTATTAATTTATGAATTATAATAAATTCTTTTTCTCTTTCTATTTTTTTTGTTAAATAACCTATTAATATTTTAGGTTTTTTAAATATTTCTTGTTCTAAAGAAAATGAATCTATTTTTTCTATTTTTCTTGAAATAGCTAATTTAGAATTATTTAAAGAGTTTTTCTTTAAATTAATTATTTTATTTACTTTTCCAGAATAAGATTGATTTATATTTAATTTTGATTTATCTATATTACTCAAACAATAATTTTCTTTTATTTCTAATTGTGTGTTTTTTAAATCTAATTTTATTATCTGTTTAGAAATAAATGAAATGTTTGTTTTTGGATAAAATTTAATTTTTTGAATGTGCTTTGAAATAAAACAATTATTTAATTTTTGAACATATGCAATTTTTTTTTCTATTTTACTCATAAAAAAAACTTTATTAATTACAATTCTTTTAATATTAACTATTTTTTTACTAATAAAAGATAAATTAACAATTGGTAATTTTTTTATTTTAATAATTTCTTTTGAAATAAAACTTATTTGATTAATAGGAAATTGATTATAAATAAATTTTTCTTTTGAAATAAAAGAAAAAGGAATAATATTTTTCTTCTCATAAAAAGTATTTTTAAGATTTTCTATTCTATCATTTATTCTTTTCTTTCCGTCATAAATATTATTTAAACTATTATAAGAATCTCTACTTAATTCTTTTTCTCTAGAATTTGATTTAGATTCCCAATATCTTTTTCTTCTATAATATGCATTTCCATGATATATATTTTCATTATTATAATTTTCAGAATTTGCTCTATAATTTTTTTTTCTTATTATTTGTTTTTTTACAATATTTGAATTTTTTTCACTATCAGAAATATATTTATTATTTTTATAATCAACATTATTTTTTTGTATTTCTTCTTTTTCACTTATATTTCTTGATAAATCTGATTTATAATATTGAGAATTAATATTTTTATGATAATTTATATTTCTTTCACTTTTATTTAAATATTTTAAATCTTCATTTTCATATTTTTTTAATAATGTAATTCCTTCTTTTTCTTCTTTATTTTTTCTATATATTTGAAATTTATAAATTTCATTTCTTTCATCTCTTTTTTCAGTTTCTTTATTTAAAATTGGGAAATATTGTTTATAATTTTTTTTCCTTATTCCCATAACATTATTTGTTTCTGATTTTAATTTTGAACTCTTATTTAAATTTAATAATATTATTGGATGTTCATAATATTTTGAATAATGATTTCCAATTGATATTATATTATTTTCATATTCTATATTTTGAGATTTTAAATATTCTCTTCTTTCAGAATAATGCTTCATATTTAAAAATTTAAATTTTAAATATTTATTTAAATAAATTATTTTTAAAATAATAAATAAATTTGTGAATTTATAAAGTTAGAAAATAGAATATTGTGTTTAAATGGTTATATTATTGTTTGGAAATTATTATTTTTTTGGAATATTAATAATAAATAAAACGGTTTAAATATTAAACAATTATCTTTTCTATTTATTATTTGATGGTTCAAATTTTTTTATATAAATATATGATTTTTTTTAATATTTTAAATAAAAAAAAATGATAAAAAAATTAGTGATTTCATTATTATTTAGTTTAATATTAACATATGACACTTTAAGTGAATGTGAATCTGAATCAGTTCCTGTTTCAATTGAAAAATGCAATGAACATAATGGCGATCAAACAAATATAAAATGTTGTTATATTTCTTTTAAATCTGCTGGAAAATATTATTCTTTATGTAAACAAATAATTAATACTGGAGCAGATATTAAATCATTTAAATCTAAAATAAAAAAACAAGGTTATTCAAAAGTAAATATTCAATGCTCTTCTAATTATATTTCTTATACAATATTTTTTATATTATTTTTATTATTTTAAATATATTATTTTTATTATTCTTATATCTATTAAATTATTTCCTTTATTTATTAAATGAATATTTTTTTGATACATTATCACAAAAATTAAATATAATATCTTTCTAAAAAATTCCATTAACCATAAAACAATTCTTTAAGAATAATATATTTAAATATTCAATTTAAAAGAAATTAAAGGAATTATAACAATTTTAAATTTTATGTATATATATTTTAAGTTAAAATCAATTACTTTTTCTTCATCAAATTCTTTACTGTTTTTTTTATAATAATTATTATAAAAAGATTCAATATTTTCATTTAACCATTCAAAATCTGATTTATCATATTTACTTTTTTTCATTTTACAGTTCATTGTTTTTTAATAAATTATTATCATTATTTAAATTGAAGAAATCATTGATGATTGTTTATTGTAAAAAAAAATTAAATTATTTAATTTACTTGAAATATAATTCAGTTTTAATTTTTTCACACTTTCATCAAATGAGTTTTTCAAAAGAATTTTTCCATTATGTTTTTCTTTAATTATAGTTTATAAAATAGTTCATTTAAAACAAATTGTAACTTACTGGAATAGTTTTTGTCATTATTTAAATCTAATATTATTAATGGATAAATATAAAGAAAGTAAAAAAATTGTTTATTAATGAAAAAATGTAATTTTATCATATTCTCAGAAAAATAATTCATCAAAAATCATTAAAAATTAAAAATAAATGGAAAAAAACATAAAATAAATTTCAGAAAATTTATTATTTTTATAAAGGATAATTAACAGAAGAAAAAGGAATAAAGTCCTTTAGAATGGAAAAAATAAATATGAAATAAAATTTAAATAAAAAATAAATAAATAAGAAATTAAAAAAAAATAAAAAAAGAATAAATCTAAAAAAATGAATTCTCCATTAAATAATATAAAACAAGAACTACCAGAAACACCATCATTTAAAACACCCCCTTCATCATTAAATTGTCAATTAAATGATATACCAGTGATATCAATAAATGATGTTTTTCAAAATAAAGGTTTTAACAATCAAAATTATAATTATCAATATAATAATCAAAATTATATTCCAAATTATAATAATATAACTCATAATGGACAAACAAGATTAGTTGATGTTGATATGAAAATTTCAAAATATTCTGATTTTCTTTCAATATCTTATTTTATGTTTATTTGGTCAATTTTATGTCTTTTAATTTCTATTTTTAATTTAACTTATAATTCAAATGATAATGAATATTTGAATAATAATTTTAAAAAATATAGATGGTATTATATTTTAGGATTCTTTGTTAATTTTTTTCATTGTGGAACTTATTATTATTGTATTAGATCTTATAATAAACAATCTAAATCTGAAATGGATATTTCAAATAAAATGAGTTTAACTTTAATTATGTTAAATTTAATTTATTTTTTGATATATATTTTCTTTGTATCAATATCTTTCTTTACTTTTTGTGTCGATTTAATTTTCTTAATATTTAATGCACTTTTATTTTTTCAATCAAAAGAATTAGTTAAATTATATCAAGAAAAAGATAATATAAAGTTAATTTATTTATAAAAATATAAAAATTAAAATTTTTAAAAATATATGGGAAGCATTTATATATATTCAAATGAAATGGAGAGGAAAATTTGATTTTGTATAGAAAAAATATAATTTATTTTAAATTTAATATTAAAATTAAATCCAAATTTTATTTAAAAATATTCCTAGATAATAATAATGAAATAAAATAATATAAAAAGAAAAAGAAATATTTGAAAATTAAATGGTATTATCTTTATATTAAATCTTTTGTAAAATTAAATTTCAAAACAATAGATTTATTTTAATATTTTATTCTTAAATATTATTCATTAAAAAATAATGTAATAAATTATTAATGAAATAAAAAAATATATGTATTTTTTCTTAAATTCAAATTTTATTATATTTTTTTTTCTTTTTAATAAATTTATTTTCGAAGATTCTTTATTAATATTTTCAATATTAGTTTAAAATATAGAATATGATTTGAATATAAATATTACTTTATTAATTATATTATCTATTTAATTAATTATTATTTTGGAAAAAAATTAATTCAATCAATGTTTAGATTAAAAAATGACAACTTTCAAAGTTTAAATGCTTTTAAAAAAAGAATAAAAAGAAATGATACTTTTTCAAAAAATAAACTTTCATTAAACAATTTAAATAAAAAATCAAATGATAAAGGTGTCATATCAAATTTTCCAACAAAAATTAATTTTGAACATAGGAATTTTAATAGTTTAAATTATCTTTGGGAAAAAAAGAAAATATTAAGTTTATCAAATTCTTTAAAAGCAAGTTTCCAAAATTTATTAGAAAAAACTCCTCCAAATAAATTTAATGGAAAAATATATCAAACTGAAGGAAAAAACAATTTAATGTGTTTAACAAGAAATAGAACAATTTCTAATTTTCAAGAAAAAAAAAAAAATTATACACATGAAAAAAAAAGAAAGAAATTAATTCCTCCTTTATTAGAATATAAAAATAATAGTTTGAATAAAACTTTTTATAAAGATAAAAATTTAAGTTATAAAAATTCTAATTCATTTAATTTATTAAAACAAAATTCTGAAAGAGGAAATTTATACAATAAAATAAATATTGAAAAATATGTGAAAAGCGAAACAAAAACAAAAATTAAAATTATTAAAAGATTAAGATTAGGACAACAATATGTTTTTCATCATCATCAAAAATTCTTAAATATAATTAATAAAAAAAGAAATGATTTTAAAGAATTTTTAAAAACTGATTTAAATTCATATTTTCTTATAAATTCAAGTAGGGAAGATAATAATAAATCAAATAAAATAATATATAATGATAATAAGATTAAAAAACCTAATAATTCTGAAGATTTTAATTTAATTAATGCTTCAAAAATTAAATTTAGTAATTCTTTAATCAAAAAATTTATAAATAAACGTAAATTTAAAAAATTTCATGACCTTAAAAAATTAAATAAACAATAAAATTAAAATTTTTTTTCTTTAATTTGAAGAAAAAGATACATCAATTATTAAATTATAATTTTAATGATATCATTTATTATTTCAATAAAATTATTAAAAGAATATAATATATGGTAAGTTTTTCATTTTAAAAAATTATATTAAATTAATCATTAATTATTTAATATAGTTTTTATATCTAATATAAATAAAATTTAAGAACTTAAAAAAATAAATGGATAATTTAATATATAATTGACAAATAAGATAATTACAAAATTTGATTATAAAATAAAATAAATAATAAATAATAAAATATATTTATATTTATAATTAAATATATAAATTATAATTAAGATTTGAAATATTTTATTTAAAAAAAGGAAATAAAAATAAAAAAAAAGGAAATAAAAATAAAAAATTAATCAAAAAAAATGTCAAAAAACATAATTGGAATAGACTTAGGAACCTCTACATCATGTGTAGCAATATATAAAAATGAAAAAACTGAAACAATACCAAATGAACAAGGAAACCGAATAATTCCTTCGATAGTAGCATTTGACAAAACATTATTAGTGGGTGACAAAGCCAAAACTTTTTTATATAAAAATTTAGACCAAACAATAACAAACGTAAAAAGATTTATTGGTCGATCTTATTCTGAATTTGAAGAATTAATAAAAAAAAAAGAATTAAAAATCTTTTACAAAACAAAAAAAGATCCAAAAAGAGATGCTCCAATGATAAAAATACAATACAAAGATAAATTATATCAATTATCTCCAGAACAAGTATCATCATTAATATTAATATATTTAAAAAAGCAAGTATTAAATCACATAAAAGAAAAAGTAACAGATGCAGTAATAACAGTTCCAGCAGATTTTAATCAAAAGCAAATAAATGCTACTGCAGATGCTGCTAAAATTGCAGGATTAAATGTTCTCAGAATTATTAAAGAACCTGTTGCTGCTGCAATTGCTTATGCTGATGATAAACAATTGAATAATATGCAAAAAGTTGTTATTTTTGATTTTGGAGGTGGTACTTTAGATATTTCTATTCTATCTTTAAATAAAGGCTTTTATGAAGTAATTATTTCTAAAGGAAATAATCTTTTAGGAGGAGAAGATTTTGATGATATTTTAGTTGAGTTTTGTATTCAAGAATTTAATGAAACTTGTCATATTAATTTAAATCAATACTCCGATGAAAATGATGAAAAAAAGAAAGTTAAAGCTAAATGTAGATTAAAAATTGCTTGTGAAAAGGCAAAGAAAGAATTATCTTTGATTCAAGAATCTAATATTGATATAAATAATTTATTTGAAGGAGAAGATTTCCAAATTACAATAAGTAGAACAGATTTTGAGGAAAAATGTAAAGAATTATTTGAAAAAACAGAAAATTTATTAAAAGAAGTGTTTGAAGAATCAAAAATAAATAAAGAAGAAATAAATGATGTAATATTAGTAGGAGGAACATCAAATATACCAAAAGTACAAGAAATAGTAAGAGAGTTTTTTAAAAATAAATTTAATTTTAAAAATGAAAAAATAAATAAAGATGAATTAGTTGCTTCAGGAGCAGCAATTCAAGCTGCGATTATAGTTGGAGAATATAAAAAAAGTTTAATAGTAAAAGATAAATATAATAAAACTATTGGAATGGGAATTGCTGGTGGAAAAATGTCTGTTATTTTTCCTAAAAATTCAGATATACCTAATGAAGTTAAAAAAAAATTTAAAACTTATAAAGATAATCAAACTATTATTAAATTTTCTCTTTTTGAAGGAGAAAATGAATATGTTAAAGATAATATTAAAATCGCTTCTTTTGAAATTAATGTTCCTCCTTTACCTGCTAAAAAAGTCGTTTTGGAAGTTAATTTTGTTCTAGATGTTAATTCTGTTTTAAGTATTAATGGAGTTGAAAAAAATTTGGGAATTAAATTTGAAAAACAATTTAATTTCAATGATATGAATGAAAATGATATTTTAGAAAAAAAAAAACAAAATTATAGTATGATTGGTTCATTTACTACTATATCTTCAAATAATTCTTCGATATTTAAATCAAATAAAAGTATTAATTTAAATACTGATATTAAAGATTTTGAAAATAAGTTAATGCAAGTTGAAAGCAATGAATATGGGCTTTTTCAAGAAAACTATATTTCAATTTTATCACAATATTTAAATGCATATTTAATTTATTTAGAAAATAATACTCCAAGAGATGAAAAAGAAGTTGAATATCATTTTAAAAGAATATCAAAATATGTAAATAAAGTTAATTTTACTAATTCAAGTGAATTAATACCTGTGATAAAAATACTAAAAGATAAAAGTGAAATATATTATAATGTTGTATATGATTATTTAAATAAATATTATAATGAATGTGTAGATCTTTTCAAGAATGAAAAATATTCTGAAGCAAAATTGGGTTTTAATGATATAAAAACTTCTTTAAAAGATTCAAATATAGGAGAAAATCTATATAATTGTTTTCCATTAAAAGAAAATATATATAGAATATCTAATGGAATAAATAATTATTTAAATAGAATTAAAATAAATGAATATCTGTTATCTGGAGATGAAATCTTTAAAAATAATCCTTTAAATTATTCTTCAATAATAGAAAAATATAATGAAGCATATAAAACACTTAAAATAAATGGAGAAAAAGATTATGAATATGAAGCAAAATGTTTATCTAAAATAGTAATTATAAAATATAAAAATTCAAATAATGAATATAAAAGACAAACTGAAATTCTTGATATAATAGGAAAAATAGATGAATTATTAAATAAGACAAATAAAAAATTGATTGAAAAAGAAGATTGGTACAAAGAATATATAATTATTAAAAATCAATTAGTAACTCCAACTCCAAATGGAGATAATAACTTTAATTTAACTCATGAAAAAAATGATCCTGTTCAACAAATAGAAAAAAATTTTAAAAATCTTAATAATTCAGATTTTATTGAATATATTACTCAAAATTATCCTCCTGAAAATTCTGGAATTTTTGAAAATGTAAAATCTGAATTTATAAAAAATCCTAAAGTTATTATTAAAAAATTAAGTTTTGAATATCATACTGATAGAATTAAAGAAAAAAACAGTGCTGAAGGAAAAAAAAGATTTAATATTAATGATAAAATATCAAAAATTTTAAATAGTATGTTAATTGATCAAAATAGTCAATCAATTAAATAATAAATTTAACAAAATTAAAATATAAAAATTTTAAATTTATTTCTAATTTGATAGAAATTTATGTTTAAATTTTAGATAATAAATATTTTATGAATAAAAATTGATAAATCAATTATTTTTTTTTATTTTTTTTATATTTAATTTACCTTATTTCAAAAAAAAAAGTTAGGAAAGATTTTTTTAAAATTTACAAAATAGAATATTGCTTTGAGTGATGAATTTAGATTAACTTTACTTGAATATGTTCATAAAACAATTAAATTTAATTCAGATATAATTTAATATCATTTTTCTGCTTTTAATTATATAAATGGTCTAAAATAAATATATTTTAACATTGATGAATTAAATTTCATATATAAAATTTTTAATAGAAATTATAATGAAACTCCAATTAACTATAAAAAATATAACTGATATTCAAATGTTATTAAAGCAAATATTTAAATATTATCCTAAAGAAGAATATTGTAGTTTTACAAAAAATGAATTAATTAAATATTTATGTAAATATTATTTATTTCCAAATTGAATTTTAATATTAAAGAATATTTAATAATATTTCTTTTCTTTAAATAAATAGCATTATAATT
>JAJJLU010000420.1:0-49023 GCA_023807065.1 Isotricha intestinalis
ATTTGCTCGTGATGAAGATTCCTATAATTCATATGTTTCAGGAGAAAATCTAAGAGGAATTATTCCTGATTCTTACATAAGTCAAAATTGTGCTTTAATAGCAAATTCAGCTGATGAACCAGCAACCATAATAAATCAGATTTTATTGAATAAATTAGATAAATTTAAAATTGGAAGAATTTTCTTAACAAATCCAAGATATACTCAAATTGGTATTGGACACTTAAATAAAGATGATGAAAATTATGTGGTTGTAATATTAGCTCAAGCTGAAACAAAAAAAAGAAAAGCAATTCCACTTCCTGAAGGTGATTTAACAGAATTGAAACATGCTTTTGATTTATTTGATTTTGAAAAACAAGGAGAAATTTGTCCTAGAGATATTGTTGATACAATGGAAAGTTTAGGTTTTGATAAAAAAAATCCTGAATTATATGATATTATGGTTGAATTAGATGTTCCTGAAAATGATACTGTTGATTTTTCACTTTTTGCTAATCATGTTGTTAATGCTTGTCGAGATAAAGAAAGTGATGATGGTTTAAGAGTTATTTTCGAATTGTTTGTTGATGATCATACTAATGATACTATGAGTTCTCTTTATTTAAAAAGAATTATTCAGGAATTAGATGAAAAAGAAGGTTTAAAAACTATTAATGGATTAATGAGTGAGAAAGGAGGTGTCAATGCTAAGTTAAGTTTCCCTGAATTTGTCGATTATATGAGAAATAATTATAATGAAGAAGAAATTAATCAAAAAGTTCAAAATGTTAAAAAGTATAAAAATATTCAGTTAAGTCCTAGTGTTAGTTCTAGTAGTGGGGGAAGTAAAAAATGGAGAAAGAAGTAAATTGCTTTTATTTAATTTTTTTTTTAATTCTTTTATCATCATTGGATATATTATTGTTTTTATTTAAAAATTTGATGGATTTTGAATTTTTTACAAATATTTTTTTAAAATTATATTTAATTAATAATTGATACAAATTAATAAAATTAAAAATATATATTTATAACTATAAAAAAGAATTTAATCACTAATTTGTCCTTTTTGATAACCTTTAATTAAATCTTTATCTAAATGCATAATTTGTTTATCTAAAATTTTAATTTTTTCTTCTATTTTTTTTCCTTTTGAATCATAAGAATATCTATTATAAATTATTTTTTTAATATTATTAAAATCATAATCTGTTATATTATTTTTAGTTTTATCAATAATTTTAAAAAAACTAGTTAATCCATTATTTGTAGCAACTAAATTATTAGGCAAAGTTTTTTTATAAATTGAATTATTTAAACTTCCAGTAAAAGAGTTAAAAGAGTTAATTTCAGAGAATTTTCTTTTATTTTTAAAATTTTTATAATTTATGAATGAACTTTTTAAATCTTTAATTTTTTTTTTTTTAAATAAATTTTTTTTATAAAAAAAAATTGAATTTGATTGTCTTTTTGCAATATAATTATCTTTTATTTTTTGAGGAGAAATAACTTCTCTTTTAAGTGTTATTGGTATTCTTCCCTTTGTCGACGAAGGAAATAAAAGACTAGATTTATTTAAATTTAATTTTATTTTTGTATAATCTTTTTCTGAAGAATCAATTAATTGTTTCATTAAATTATTATATTCCTTTAATTTTATTTCTTCATTTGATAAATTTGAATAATTTTTTTCCAAAATTTTATTATTACTTTCTGTTTTACATATTATTTTATTATTACTATAATCATTACTATTATAATTTTTATTATCATCAATATCATCTTCTTCTTTTTTTTTTGTTAAATTTTTTTTTTTTATATAATTTAAATTTTGAAGATAATAAACTCTTTTTTTAAATTTTCTTAAATAATTTAATTCTTTCACTTCCTTATTAGATAATTTATTTACTGTAAAATATTCTTTTAATTTAGTTGGTTCTTCTATTAACAATGAACGTTTAAATATATTTTTTTTTGTTGAGGTTAAATCTGGTACTTTATATCCTTTAAGAATATATGTATTTATTAAATTAAAAAAAGGACTCATTATTATATCATCTTTTAATTTCTCTTCATGTTTATTAAATTTTTTTTTTTTTATATCACAATAATTTTCAAAAAATTCTTCTGAGTTACCTTTTAATTCTAAATATTCTTTTTCATTTGATCTACTTTTCTTTTCATAATTTCTAAGTTCTTTACGACAGATTCTATTTATTTCTTCATATTTTAAATTTTTGTATCTAATACAAAATTTTGAATTTGAATTCACAAAATTCCTTGCTCTGTTTTTATATTTTTCTTGACTCATTGAAAAATTAATTATTAATTTATTAAAATTTATATTATAATTATTTATTATAAATAATTATAGAAAAGCATTCATATATTCATTTTAATAATAACTTCTGATTTGAATATTTAAAATTTAAATAAAACATAATAATTTGAAGCTAAAATCATATTTGAAATTTTAATTGTTTTTATACAAAAATAATAATTAATCGAAAATAATAAATAAAACACATATCATACCTCTTAATACACCATCTATATTTATTGAATATAAAGATCAAATTAATTTATTGAACATAAATAATTAAAAAAAAAATGAAAAAATCCCTTTTCCTAATTTTCCTTTTATTAATTTCAGATATCCAAACGGTAAAAAAACGTTTTGATGAAGACAAACAACTTCGTGTATTAAAACAAGCAGAAGACTATTTACAACATTTAGCCCCATTTTTTGAGGATCGTTTAAAATTCAAACCAACAATTCCAAATATATTAAAAGACTTAAATAAAGTAACAATAAAAGAGGGAGAAAAAGTAGAACCATTATCATATCAAAAAGAAATTAAAGATAATTTCGAAAATATTTATGATCAATCACTCTCATTAATAAACGAAGGTTCAAATAATGACATTCACAGAAAATTAAGAGTTGGTGTAATCTTCAGTGGTGGTAATGCACCAGGAGGACACAATGTTATTTCTGGTTTATATGATGCTTTGAAAGAAGGTAATAAAGATAGTGTTCTTATTGGTTTCATTGGCGGAGCACAAGGAATTCTTGATAATGATTATATTCATATTGATGATGAACTTATGAATAGTTATAGAAATACTGGAGGCTTCGATATGTTAGGTTCTGGAAGAACTAAAATTGAAACTCATAAGCAATTAAGAAGAGCTTTCCAAGTCATTAGTGAACTTCAATTAGATGCTGTTGTCGTTGTTGGAGGTGATGATTCTAATTCTAATTGTGCTTCCTTAGCTGAATATTTCAGACATAAAGGCAGTGATGTTACTTTTGTAGGTGTTCCTAAAACCATTGATGGTGATTTAAAAAATAAATATATTGAAACTTCTTTTGGTTTTGATACTGCTACTAAAACTTATGCTGAATTAGTAGGAAATATCCAAAGAGATGCTATTTCATCAAGGAAATATTGGCATTTTATTAAAATTATGGGTAGATCTTCTTCTCAAGTCGCTTTAGAAGTTTCATTAAGAACACAACCAACTTGGACAATAATTACAGAAGAAATCAAAGAAAGGAAATTAACTCTTGCTCAAGTAGCAGGTCAAATAGCCGATTTAGTAGAATTAAGAGCAAAAAGAGGATATAATTTCGGTGTAGTAATAGTACCAGAAGGTTTATTAGAATACATTCCAGAAATAGGAGATTTAATAGAAGAAATAAATGAAGTACTCTTAGAATATAGTGAAGAATTCCAAGGATTAAAAGCCTTCCAATATCAAGCTGACTTTATGTTATCTCATTTATCACCATCAGCAGCTCAAACCTTCCAAACTCTTCCTGAAAATATTGTAAAACAATTTTTATTAGGAAGAGATGCCCAAGGAAATATAAATCTTTCCCAAATAGAAACAGAAAAATTAATCACAGATGTCGTAGTGAAATTATTAGCTAAAAGAAAAAGTACTGTAGAATTTACTCCAGTTCATCATTTCTTTGGTTATGAAGGTAGATGTGCATTCCCAAGTAATTTTGATGCAACATATTGTTATGCATTAGGAAGAACAGCTATGATTCTTTCAGCTTTAAAAAAAACAGGTCAAATGGCATATATTTCTAATTTAAAAGCTCCTGCTGAAGAATGGAAAGCAGGTGGATTTCCTTTAACTGGTATGATGACTATGGAAAAAAGAGGCCATGATATGATTCCTGTTATTCAGAAAGCTTTCGTAGATTTAAATGGAAATTCTTTTAAATATTATGAAAAAAAAAGAGATTTCTGGGCCAAAGCTGATAAAATGTTCGCTTTCCCTGGTTCCCTTCAATATTATGGACCTAAATCTATTTGTGATCAACCTCCTATTACTCTTACTATTGAACATTTAGGATAAAATACTCAGATAAATTAATTTAAGATTATTTTATTTAAAATATATCAAATTTTAGAGTTATTAAAATTTAAATTTTATTTATTTGTTTTTCTGTATTTTTATAATATTTATTATAAAAATACTTACATAATTTATATATTTTTATTTTAATAGTTTTGAAATCCCTTTCTTTAAGCCTTCATATTCTCGTAAAAGAGATTAAAATGTTTTAATATATTTAGTTTATAAAATAATTAAATTATTTAAATTCATTATTAATTTAATTCTAATAATTTTGGATATTTTAAATATATTTCCTTTTTATCACTTGTTTCAAGATTATAAGTTCTTAAATTAATTTTAGTTAAATTCGGAAAAAGAAAATATTTTTCCTTTAAAAATTTGCTTTTTAATTCTTCTGTAAATTCACTAGTATCAAAATTTAAATCTAAAGTTTCTAAACAATGAAAAACATCATTATCACTTAAATTATTTAAATAATTATAAATAAAAAAGAAAGTGTCATCAGAATTAATTTTTAATATTTTAAGTGATTTTCTATTTCTAAATAATATATTTTTAACTTTTTCACATAAATTATCATTATCAATTTCTAATTGAGAGAAATGTAATCCTGTTAAATATTCGCATCTATCTGTAATTCTTTTTAAATCATAATAATTAATTGAATATATTTCTTCTAAATATATTTTATTTGAATTTTGTAAAAAATTTGAAAATTCTGATATATAATCTATTGATTTTAAAGATGCTTTTTCTATTCCTTTGTATCTATTAATATAATATAAAAAATCACTTTTTGTTCTATTAGTAAGATATATTATATTATTTAATTCTAAATGAGAACAATTAAATAATTTTTTTGTTCTTAATGTATTAACAAAAATATCATTTATATTTAAATTTTCTAAAACTAATTTTTTTATTGATGTAAATTCTTCTATTATTTTTGATAAATAATTTATATTTTCTATATCAAAATTACAAAATGAAACTGATTTAAATTCCCCTTTATTTAATTTAATTATTTTTGTGATAAAATTAAAATTATTTTCATTATAAAATTCAATATTTGCTTCACCATATAATACAATTTTTTTTTTCTTTAAATTATATTGAAATAAAGGTAAATCAATTTTTTTTAATTTTTCAATAGAAAAAAAATCAAAATTAATTTCAATATCTTCTGTATTTTCTAAATAAGGAGATAACTTTAATAAATTATTGTTATTTATATTATTATTATTTAAAAATAATATTTCTATCTTTGGAAGTCTTTCAATTAAATTAATAAAAGAATTAGGAATTTCTAATTCATTAAAAGATTTAATTATTAAACTTTTAATTTTTGATTGAATGATTTCATCAACTTTTTCTTCTGTTTCTTTTAAAGTGAAATTACCTTTAATTGATAATTTAATAGAAGAAACTTTTTCAAAGCATTTTTGAAATTTTTGAAAATAAGAAAAAATATCAAAATTTTTATTATTATTTAAAATAAAATAAAGATAAATTTCATTTAATTTTTCTATTTTACCTTCACCAATAAATTGTTCTAAAGAATTTAAATTATTTTCTATATTATTCATATTACCTTTAATTTTAATTTTTTCTACAAATTTTATTGGAATGTTATTTAAATTTGAATTTTTAATATATAATTCAATTAGATTTTCAAAGAGATAAAATTTTTCTTGAAATGAAATATTTGAGTCGTTAATTTGGATTTTTTCAATGTTTTGAAATATATCAGTGTAACAATCGTCAAAATCAAAATGAGATTCCTTTTCAAAATCAAGTGGTTGAATTTTAATTAATGTATTTTCATTTCCTTTCTTTTTAACTCTTATTTCATTATTGTTAATATTATCAATATTAACTATAATACAATTATCCATTTATAAAAAAAAATAATTGTTAAAATAATATAAAATAATTTTCAAAATTAAAATATTATATTTTTTATTCAATTAAATTTCAAAAAAATAATAAATATACATTCAAATAAAGAGTTATATTAATTTTTTGGAAAATTAGGTTTCCATTTTTTTTAAAATATTTTTTTTCAGAAAGAAAATTTTATAAATTTATTTTTAATTAGGTGTTTTAAAAGAACATTTTTAAATTTTTATTTCCTTTTTTTTACTTTATACTTGATTTTATTTGTTTTTGGTTAAGAATTGGTTTTTTAAAGTTATTTATTTTGTTTTTTTTATATAAAATGTATTTTCTTTTTTTCTAATATATAAAAAGTTAAATTCTATAATTTACATTTTTAAAATTTCTTTCGAAATCAACTTTTATATTATCCTAATTTACTTTTCTTTATGTTTTTTATTGAAAAATATGATATTTTATTTTTATTTTCTTTTTATCATTCTCAAAAAAAAAAAAAATGGAAAATTAAAAATTTGTAAATATATATAAAATATAATAAATTATCAAAAAACAAACAAAAATAAGAATATATACTAAAATTATTTGAAGAAGTATAAAAATATAAATCAAAAATTTTGAAAAAAAATCAAAACTTTTAAAGGAAAAATGAAACCTTATTCATAAGGGTTTTCTTACCTTAACAAACATCGTAAAGCATTGTAAACCAAAAAAAAATGAAAAATTTCAATTATCATTATTATAACTTTTATAATTAACAATAAAATTTAAAATTTAACAAAAAACAACAAAGCCAAAAAAACATCCCCAGATTTTATTCAAATAAAAATGAATTTAAATGTTGTCCGATATTTCCGGAATTAATAAAAAAAAAACCAAGAATCAAAAAACGATATGTTAAGAATCAAAATAAAGAAAAAATATCAAAAATAAAAGACAGTAAAAAAAATAAAAATCGAAAAATTGAATAAACTAAAATAAAAAACGCAAAAAGAAGATTAGAAAACCGATAAAAAAAAAAAATTAAATTTGAACGGAAATATATAAAAGAAAGAGAAATAAAAAGTAAATAATAAAAAAATGGACGGAAAAGGACCAAAAGGACCTCCTAAATGCCCATCATGTGGAGCAGAACTTCCAAAGCCAGAAGGACCACCAAAGGAACCACCAAAGGAACCCCCAAAGTGTCCTTCATGTGGAAAAGAACTTCCATTCCCACCTCACGGACCTCATGGACATGGACCTCATGGACCACTTAAATGCCCTAAATGTGGAGAAGAATTACCTAAACCTGAACATAAACCTGGACAAGGTCCACCTAAAGAAGCTCCTAAATGCCCTAAATGTGGAGAAGAATTTAAGCCTCCTCATCATTAAAAATATTTTTAGTTGTTGGCTTTAAATTGAATTTTATTTTTAAATTTTATTGGATTTGAAAAAAATTTTTTTTTGGTTTTTTGTATATTTTTTTTATTTAGGAACTTTGTTTTTTTTTTAATATTGAATTTTTTTTGCTTTGAAAAATTAATTTTATATATAATAATCATCAAATTAGAGATATATTATATTATGATTAAATAAATAATTTAATGCCTTTTAAAAAATAAATATTTTTAAACATTCCAAAATAATAAAAAATATAAAAAAATTTATAATAAGGAATTAGTCAATGTAAATCTGACAAAATATCAAATTATCATTTTTTAATACTTTTATTCTTTGAAATTTTATAAATATAAAAAATAATAACTTTTTTATTTTTTTTAAATTGATTAAAAACTAATAATAAATATTTAAAGGCCACCTCTAATAAATAATGTATATTCATCTTTTCTTCTTTTAGCCTTAATTTTATCTTCATATTTAGTTGAAGAAGTTTTAGATAAAATATTAAGATAATTAGCAATTTCTTTAAGAGAATTTTTAGAATTTCGAGTAATTATTTCAAGAGAACCATTATCATAAAGATAACTACATAAAGCATCAAATTGATTTTGTTTCCAATGATATTTACTATTCAATTTCATTATTTTTGGACCATAAATTTTATCTATTGTTTGTACTAACCAATCATGTGCTTTTTTTTCTGTTATTTCTAAACCTTTTGTTATTTTGGTCTTTGTAATTGAATAATCTGAATTTGTCGTTCCATATCCTATTTTCCAATCTCCAAAGGGTACTATATATGCTTTAGAATAAAATTTTTCATGTCTTTTTATCAGGTTTATTCCTTCTTTACTTATTCTTAATGTTATTGATGATATTATTAATGAAAGGATTATTTGAAATTTCATATTTTCTTATTTTTATTATAATTTTTTATTTTATTTTTTAATTTTTCATTTCTCATAAAATATTTTCTTTTTTATGAATAAAGAAAGGTTTTTTTTGTTGAATTATTTATATATTAATTAATGAATAACTAAAAGAGGTATCTTTATATTACATAAAACAAATTATTTTATCTAAATATATAAAAATAATATCTAAAACCTTTATAAAAAAATGCAGTATATTCAAAATATTATTTCTCAAATTAATTTTAATTTAAGTCCAATCAAAAAAGTCTTTAAGACATTAAAACATGTGACAAAAAATCAAAGACAAAATTTTATTTTTCACTACTTGAAAATAAAATCCCAAACACACAGTGGTTCTTAATTAAAATTTGTGAAAAGTAAAAAACACATAATAATATGAGAGATATAAGAAGGGAGTGAGAAAAAATTGAGTAAATAGAGTAGTACATAAACAATGAATGATTGAAGGTTTTTTCAAAGAATTGTTGAAGAAATTATAAATGAAGAATTGATTGTATTTAGATTATTTTTTTTTATTTAGATTTTTTTCTAAAGGTTTTAATTTCAGATTAGACTATTTAAATATTTATTTTTATTTTGTTTTTTAAATTTTATGCAGGAAAAAATTATTTTGTTGAGTAATTATAAAATTGAAAAAAGATTATGGTTTAATAATATAGAATGGAAAGTTATATTGAAGTTAAATTTAGATTCAATTATATTTGAGTTTATAAATGTTAGTTCTTTTAAATATTTTAGAAATAAATTCTATTTTGGATTTTTAAATGAAAAATATAATAAAAATAACTTAAAAAGTATTTTTGATTTGATTGTTAAAAGTATAGAAAGTAATAATTATAGAATAATAGAAAATAAAGACTGTATAGATTTTATATTAGATAGTGTAAAATTTAATATAATTAAAAAAGAAAATTGTGAAAATGAAATAAATAGTTTTTACAAAGAAGAAATATATAAATTAAGAAAAGAAATACAAAATAAAAATGCTGAAATCAATAAATTAAATGGAAAAATAAAATTGTTAGAAAATAAAAAAGAAAAAGAAAAAGTGAAAGAAAAAATAGTTAATTCAAAAAAGACAAAAAAACCTAATAATTACATTAAAGCAGTTTATCTTATAAAAAAAGAAGATATAAATAAAAAAATAAATATATTAAATTACAATCAAAACAAAAAAGAGAAAATTTCAGAATTTTGTGAAATTTATTTTAACGAAAAAAAAATAAATTTTACATATGAATATAATTTTAAAAAAGAAGGGGAATATTCATTTACATTTTTATTTAATAAAAAATTAACAGATTCAAGTTATTTATTTAATAAATGTTCTAATTTAATATCAATAGATTTATCAAATTTTAACTCTGAAGAAATAACAAATATGAAATCAATGTTTTCAGAATGTAAATTATTAAAAAATATAGATTTATCAAATTTCAAAACTGATAAAGTAATAAATATGAATTCAATGTTTTCTGATTGTTCTTCTTTAGAATATTTAGATTTATCTAATTTTAATACTAATAATGTTGAAGATATAGGATATATGTTTTGTTGTTGTTCTTCTTTAAAAACATTAAATTTATCTAGTTTTAATACTAAAAAAGTTTATATTTTAGACGCTTTATTTGTTAAAATAAATAGTAATATAAATATTATTACAAATGATATAAAAATTTTAAATAAAATTCAATGTTAATATTTAATATATTCTACTATCCATAGAAATAATTAAAAATGTTTCTATTATTTTTAATTATATTTAAATTATAGTTATTACTTATTTAAAATAAGATTTATTAATATTTTATAAAATTTAAATATATATTTAACATTTAAGGAGATAAAAAAACATTATAAACTTATTTATTTTCTTCTAGCATGTCTATTTTTCCTTTCTTCTTTTTTTTCAAACTTCTTAATTTCCTCAACAGAAATTTGTTTTACCTCAGGTTGCCATTCACTATCTCCATTATAAACATCTCTTAAATAATTACTTTCATCTATTTTATTTTTAAAATTTCCAGTATTAGAAAATCTTTGAAAATAATTTTTTTTTTCATTAACAGCAGCTTTTTGATATTCTAAAATTTGTTCTCTAATAGAATGAGAAATTCTTAAAATAAATTCAGTACCAAGTCCTAAATCCATACAAACACATTTGGCGAATTCTTCAGGAGAATTATTAGGATTATTAATATCCCATTCAATTTGATCATTATAAACAATTTCTCCAATTCGAATATCTAATTTAATTGTTTTTAAAATTTCACCTTCAATATCTTCATATTTTTTATATTGTGATATTTGCCTTTTCATTTGACTTATTATTTCTCCTTCGAAACCTGCTGGTAATTGATTATCATCTACTAATATTTTTGCAAAGTCATCTTCTTTTAAATAAGGCTCATTTAAATTCCAAAAAAAAATATCTTTAAATTTTTTCCCTTCTAATTCAATATTTATATTTATTGGAATTAAATTATCAAAATTATAATTAGAATCAAAATTATCATATAATTTATTCTTTTCTCCTTTTCCTTTTAAAAGTTGAAGACGTGATAAATTTGTTCCTGCTAATTTTGGTTTGTTTGAATATAAATTATTTAACCATGATTCTATTGCTTCTTCTAATCTTTGAGTATTCCCTTTTGCTTTCCCTTGAATCCATTGAGATAATGTCGAATGATGAATTTTTATGTCTTTTGATACATCCACTTGCTTAAAACCATATTTTTGAAGTGCTTCGATAAAACGTTCACGAATGTTACGACCTCGAGAAAATACACTTAAAGACATTTTTTCTCTTTTTTTTGATTTTAAATTGTTTAATTTTTTTTTATTTTTATATTTTTAATTTTTTCATTTTTTTGGCGTTTGGTTTTTTATCATTATTTTAAAATAAAAAATGGGAAATTTAGAGAATAATATAAATAATTTTAATATGAAAATAAGAACTCAAAATGATTATTTTAAAAATAAAAAATTAGAAGATCCAACTTTCTATAAAAAAATAGATGGTCCATCAATGCCAATATCAAAGAAGAAAGAAGATGAAAATGAACAAAAAGAAGAGGAAAAGAATTCAGAAAATAGAATAGAAAATATTGATAATGAAAAAGGAACAGACTCAAAAAAAAAATTTAATTCCTCTCTTGATATAAATTTTCAAAAACTATTTAAATTTAACAGAATATCAAAACGTTCAAAAACAATAAACGACATAATTCCAAATAATAAATTATTAACAATGAAAAAAGAAATGAATTTTAATTCAATAATAGAATATTCAAAAGAAAGTGAGTATGAGTTAAATTTTATAAGAAATGGAGATGAAATAAGGAATTCATATATATGTAAGTTAATATCAAAAAAGATATTAACAAACGAAAAAGAAAAATCACATAATAGTATAATAATATTTGATTGGGATGATACATTACTTCCAACATCATTTTTAACAAAAAATGGAGTTTATGATGAAAATAAGATATTAACAGAAAAAGAAAAAGAAAAAATATTAGAATTAGGAAATATAGTATTAAATTTATTAGAAATATCAATAGAAAAAGGAGATACATATATAATAACAAATGCAGGAAAAGGATGGGTTGAATTTTCATGTGAAAAATATTATCCTAAAGTAATTAATATTTTAAAAAAAATTAAAATTATTAGTGCAAGAGAAAATTATGAAAATAAATATCCAAGTGATTCTAAAATGTGGAAATTTTCTTCTTTTTTAGATGTTCAAAAAAATCTTAATTCTAATTTAGTCACTAATATTATTTGCTTAGGTGATTCTTTTATTGAAATTCAAGCTGGAATGAAATTAGCATCTCAATTTAATCAAGCTTTTATTAAAACTGTTAAATTTAGAGAAATGCCAAAATTAGATGAATTAATTAAACAGTTAAAATTAGTATCTACACAATTTAATACTATCTATTCTTCTGTTAAGAATCTTACTATCAAAGTCGAAAAAAAAAATAAAAAGTGATTTTTTTTATTTGTTTTTTATTTGATTTTTTTCTATTATTTTTAGTTTGACAATAGATTTATTATGTTTTTTATATAAATAAAATATAATGTATAAAAAAATATTTAATTTATTTTTTATATTAAAATCAATATATGTGAATTTACCAATGATAAAATTTATATAGGTAAAATATCATTAAATTAATTAGAAGATAAATCATAAGAATCAGAAGATTCGCAAATAGAATCTGTATTAAAAGATTTTATTGTTATAGAAGAAGAAGAAGATTTATTTTCTCCTGTAAAAGTCCTATTTGGATAATTTATATTATTATTTTCTTTAATTTGTTGTTTTATTAATTCTCTAAAATTAACATTATTATTATTATCTATACTATTAACTGAATCATTACTTAAACTTTTAAGTTTTTCATAATTTTGATTTTTATTTGAATCATTTATAAAAATATTATTTTCATTATTAATACTTTCATTAATGAAATTTCTAGGATAAAATTCAATATTATCATTTTTATTATAATTATTATCCTCATCAAAGGAGTTTTTTAATATTTCATTAAACATTTTATTATTTTTAAAATTATCTAATCTTTGTTCATAATCCTTTTTAACAATATCCAAAATATTTTTTGAATCATGATTATTTTCATTATTAAAAAAATTAATAACATGATTAAAAAATTGATTACATTTTTCAATATTAATAAATTCAAAATTTTCTTCTAAATCTAATTTTTTTTTCCATTGTCCTTTAACCACTTTACAAATATTTTCTTCACTTTTAAATTTATTTAAAGAATAATTAGAAATATAACTAATTTGAGAAGTTGGACTTGATTCACTTGTATTTAAAGTTGTTTCTAAGCCATTATATGAATTCATTGGAGTATAATCTAATTCTTGTCCTTTATTTATTTTTATTTTATTCATAAATTTTATTTTTGATTCTTCTAATAATTTATTACTATAATTTTTCCTTAGTTTTATTCTTTCTATTACCTTTTTTGTTTCTAGTAATTTTGTGTTGATAATTGGAAATTTTTTCATTTTTTTATATAAATTTATAAATTATATTTTAATTTAATTTATTTAAAATCAAATTTTTTAATTTTATTATTTGAAAAAAAAATTTATTTTTTTAAATGTCAATAGAATCAGAAAAATATGAATCATCCTTAAATAAAGATTCATATTACAATCAAAAAATTCCATTAACAATATCAATAAATCACATAATATTAATTCATATAAAAAATTACTTTAATGATTTATCATTAGGAATGATAAAAAAACTTTTAACTAAATTTACAGAAAAAATTTATGAATTATCAGGATTAAATAAAAAATATGAAGATATCCTTGAAGAAAAATCTCAAATAATTATAAATAAAACAGATGAAATAGTATCATTAAGAGAAAAAATAGAAGAAATGGAAAATCAAATAAAAAATCAAGAAAATAAACAATTAAATATTATTCCAGAAATGTTATGTTCAAAATGTGGAGGTTCATTAGAAGAAAGTTTTACTAGTGAAGCTTTAACAGAAAATAAAAAAATCATTCAAGAACAATTAAATTATATTGAAAAAATGCAAAAAGAAATTTCTAAATTAAAATCAAAAAATGAAATTAATGAAAATAGATTAAAAGATTTAGATTTAATTAAAGAAGAATTTAAAAATTTACAAGAAGCAATATTAAAAGAAAAAAATGATAAAAATGAAATTGGAATTCAAACTGAAAATTCTCAAAGTAAAAATAATAATATTCCAAAAAGTAAAACTTCTAATAATTTAAGTAGAAAAAAAACTCCAAAAGCCAATAAAAAAAAAAATATAGAAAATCCAAATAATAATAATAATAATATAGGATTTAAAACAGGAATTCCATCAATTAATACAAATAATTTATTAACAACTTCAAATTTTTCTAATTCTTTAAATAATAATAATTCTATTACAAATGATTCTATTTTATCTTTAAGATATGATAATAATATTTTAGCTTCTGAATTAATTTCTTTAAATAAAGAAGTGACTAAAATTAAAAGTGAAAATAGAATTTTAAATGATAAATATTCTAAATTTGAAAAAGAAAAAAAAGACATTTCTGATAAATTAAAAAATAAAAATGAATTATGTGATAAATTAAAAAAAGAAAATGAAGAATTAATTATTTTAATTAATAATTCTAAATATAAAAATATTATTGATACTGAAAATGAGAATAAAAAATTAAGAACAATATTACAAAAAAATGAGAATGATATAGATAAATTAAAGATAGAAAATGAAAATCATAATAAAAAATTATCAGAACAAAGTTCAATAATATTAAAAATGAAGAATGAATTAGAAAAATATAATAAATTTAAATTAGAAAAAGAAAATTTAGTTTTAGAAAATGTAAAATATGAAACTGAATTAAAAAGATTAAAATATGATATCGAAGAAAATCAACATTTAATAGAAAAAAAAGATATAATTATTCAAAATAAAGAAAATGAAATTCAAAAATTGAATAATGATATAAATTATTTAGCTTTTAATACTAAAAAATATAAAAGTGATGCTGAAAAAGCTTTACAAGATGCTTTAGCTTATCAAGATATTGTTAAAACTTTGGAAGAACAATTAAATAATTATAAAGATGTTATTAATACTATTAAAGAACAACAAGTGAATTTAAAATTAAAAAATAAATAATTTATTATTTTTATTCTTTATTTTTTTTTCTTTTTTTATATTGTAAATATTAATTTATTTATTTAATTAATTTTCTTTTTTTTTTTAATTAAATAGAACAAAAAAACTTAATAATATTATAATTTTATTAGAAATAATAAAATTATATTTTTCCTCTATTTTTAACATATAAATCTAAAATATCTCCTTCATCGTTTAGTAAACTATTAGAAATACTATTCTCATCAAAATTAGTTTTTGAAATAATCTTATTATTATTATTAGCAAGAACATTATCTTCAAAAGCATTATTTAAATCATCTAAAAATTGTTCATGTTGACTATCTAAAATAAGTAATTCTCTCTTTTTCAAAGTTTGAATATAACCTTTTAAATGATAATAAGCAAATAATTTAATAAATATAGTAGATAAAGAAAGAGCAAAAACAATAACATCAATATGTGAATCAGCATATTCTTCCTCAAAAATATTACTTTCATCAGCCATTAATTCTTTTAATTGAAATATAATCATTATAACTAAATAAATACTAGTAATAATAATATAAACAAACATTAATATTCTTGAAATAAAAGCTTTTTTTATTAATAATAATAATAATAAACCTATTATTATTATTGTTGTTATTATTATTATTTTTTTTATTGTTCTACTATATTCATTTCCTTCTTTTACATAAGTTCCTTCTATTAAACGAAGAATTGTTGTAAATATTAAATCTAATAATATAAAGAGAAGACACCATATATAATTTTTTAATATTAAATTATTTATTGTTTTATCTATAATTTTATTTATTTATAATTTTTTACCTTCTGGTTCTGGATTTGAAACATTTGATGTGAAGGAATATTTCATTTTTTGATTTTTATTTGTTCTTTTAAATTAAATTATTATTTTTTTTAAATAATTATTCTTTTTCTTTATGTATTTTTAAATTTAAATGGATAATAAAGAAAAAAAAATCCAAGATATTTTAAATAAATATGATTTTAAAGGTGATTTATTGTCTTATTTAAGATCTTTTTCAAATAATATTGATTTTGAGAGAAAAAAATTATTTTCACAAAAAGAACTTTCAATAAATAAAGAAATAAGTAAAATATTATATGGAGAAATATATATTAAATCATTACCAGAGGAAATGTTAATTAAAAAAGAAGAGGAATTTTTTTTTAAATCAGGAGATCCAGAATTAAATATAATATTAGAAGGTGGTTTTCATAAAGGAAAATTATATGAAATAATTGGTCCTTCTTTATCAGGAAAAACAACTTTAGTAAAATCAATTATTAATGAAAACATAAATTCAAAAAACACAAAAATTTTACTTTTTTCTTTTATTAATGAAAATTATGAAAATGATTATTCAAATTATAATAATATTAAATTTATAAATGAATGTTTATCTATAAATGATATAATATTATATTTAACAACTTCAGAAAATAAAATTGAAGAATATAATTTAATTATATTTGATCCATTAACTGTTGTTTTATCAAAAGATATAAAAGAAGATTTAATGTATGTAGAAGACTTTAATAAAATATTAAACGTATTAATATATAAATTTAAATGTTGTGTTATTTTAATTGGAATGGCAAAAGCTTTAAAAGTTATTCAATTAGAAGATATGAAAAATAATAAAATTTATGAGGTGAGAGAATATGATTCTTTCCTTCCAAATAATCTTCCTTTAAAAGAAGCTGTTATTAAATTGTATAAAATTTCCAGAAAAAATTTTGAAACTAAATATTATTTAAAGGTAAATTCTCCTAATTTATATAATGGAAATTCTTTTTTTGAAATTAATTATAATTCTGATATGAATAATATGGAAATTGATAATTATAATTAATTATTTTTATTTCATAAATAATATAAATAATTTAAAGAGAAATTTAACTTCATCTATAAATATTAATATCTGAGTTTTTCTTATAGATTACCTTATAATAATTATTTATAAAATAATAATAATAATCCTATAACTAATATAAAAATTAGATGAAAAACAGTATATTAACAATAATAAATTAAAAAATCTAATTAATGAATATGAAAAAAATGAAGGTAATTCAATTTAACTTAAATCAGAAAATTATAAAAAATCATTAAATTAAAAATTAATTAATAAAAATAAATATATAATAATAACTCAAAGACAAAAAAAAAATAAGATGAAAATAATAATAAAATTAATATAAATAACATATAATTTTAATAAAAACAATTGAATCTTTTAATAAAAAATAATTAGATTTCTTTAATTAAAAAAAATAAAGAACAAAACCAGAAGATTATCATATTTATATTAAAAAAACTATCAAAAATTCGATAAAATACTTAAAAGTTATATCTATCAAAGGGAAAAATAATATTAATTTTCCTTAAAAATATAAGATTAAAAATATTGAATAAAAAAAAGAAATTAAAATAAAAAAAGAAAAATTATTCAAAAAAAATTCCTTCAATAAAAACAATTATCATCATCATCATCATTATTAAAATCACTATTTTTTTCTTTTTTAGTTCTAGCTTTATGAGTAAAAACATTTTTGTCTCTTTTATCCTTGTTACTAGTTTTAACAGGATGTCTCATTTTTAAAAAATTATGTGGATGATCATCTCCAATTTTAAATTCACATTCTTCACATAAATTATATTTAGAACAATTTAAACAATGATATCTAATTCCAATAATTGGTTTTTTACCACAATTTGAACATGTTATTCCATTATGGATTGTGTTTTTACATTTTTCATTGATATAGGAATTTAAATTTGAATGATCATTATTTTTTAAACCTGATGCTTCTATTATATCTTTTTTTAATTGTGACATTTTTTTTTCAATTATATTTTCTATTTCTTTTACAGATAATTTTTCATCTTGTTTTTTTTCTATTTCTTTCTTTTCATCTTCATATAATTTTGATTCTTTATTCATTTCTATTTTTATTTCTTTTATTTCGTTGTATATAAATTGAAGAAATGAATTTTGATCTTTAATATTTAATTTTTCATTATTTATATTATAATATATATCTAATTCACGACAATTTTTTAAATTGATTTCTAATACATTTGAAAGTTTTTTCAATAATTCTAAATAATTTTTTGGAGTAGGAATTGTAAACTTTTCTGAATAAAATGTTACTGTTATTTCTTCTTCCATTTAACTATTTTTTAAAAAAATAGAAATTTTAAATTAAAAATAATTAATTAAAAAAAATAATTGTTCTATTTTCATTAAATTTCTCAAAAATACCATTTTCTTTTAAATTAAATAATTTAAAATTCTCACAACCAATCGTCATTGAAAGAATTATAGAAAGATATATAATTTGAAACATTAAAATAAAACAACAAATTGAAATTAAAAGTAACTTTATGTTGATTTGAGGTTTCATTATAAATGGTTTATCTGATATAAATGTAATATATTCACTTTCATAATTAAATAAAGTTATGTAATTTTCTAAAAATGAAGAACCTAAAATAAAAAAATTTTTATTTTTTGGATTTTTCTTCATTAAAATTTCACATTTATTATTATTAATTTCTTTTGTAAATTTAGTAAAATTTAATTCAAATATTTTTTTATGTATTTCAAAACTTATAATTTTATTTTTAATGAAATCACAATCACAGAATATTATATAATTTTCAATATTACAAGTTCCATTTGAAATTAAAATTTTAAAAGGATAATCAATTAAAAATTTATAAAAATTATCAGATATTAAATTTGTTCTTGATTCATAATTAAAAGAAAGATAATCTTCATTATTTATAAATACATAATTTTCATATTTAAAACTAATAGAATTTAATTCACATACCCAAGAAGAATATTTTTTATTAATTTGACAATTTTGAAAATATTTTCTATAACTTTTACTTCTGGGAATTCCACCAAAATAAATATTACTTATATTTAATATATTATCTTTTTCTATTCCATAAGCTTTTAAATTTATTATTTTTTCCTTATTCAATTTTGAAATTATATTATTTTCATCATTTAAAAATTTATAAGGTAAATTTAAAGTATTTGAACAATTATTATTTATATTTTTTAATACTTTTGTATATAAAGTCATATTAAATTTTCCTTCATTATTAAAATTAAAATTGTATGAAATTGGGAATAATTCATTTTTTTCATTATTAATTTCAATATTAATTTTTTTATTAATAATATTATTATCTAATTTTAAACCACATAAAATAGGAAATTGATTTTCTTGATTTATATTATTAAAAACAATATTTTCATTATTATTAATATTAATATTATTAAAAAAATCCTTAAAATTTATTTTTATTATTTTTTCAAATTTCCTTTTTTCAACCAAAGAAATAAATAAAAGAAAGAAAAATTTGAAGAAAAGAAATTCCATAAAAAAAAGTAAATTATATAAAATTATAATTTTAAAATAAAATAATAATTCCTATATAAATAATATAATATAATATAAAAAAATCAAAAAAATTAATTTTTTATTTTTTTAAAATTTTTAAAATCAATTGTTTTCCCAAATTTACTAACAGTTGTAGTAAAAACTAATTTAGATTTACTTTTTTGATAACTTTTTGAAACAGGTTTAAAAACTTTTTTTAAAGTAATAGGAGGTTTAATTTCTTCTTTTGAATTTCTTTCAGTTTTTGGATTTGAATTAGAAATAATTTTTTTAATTTCTTTCTTTATGTTTGCCATACTTTTATTAGTAATAATTTCCTTAGGAATTTTTTTATGAAAAGTTAAACTTGTTTTATTTTTCACCATTCCACTTAAATTGTTATTGTTAAAATTATTATTATAATTATTAAAATTATTGTTGTTAGTAAAATTATTATTTTTATTAAAATCTTTTTTATTTGTTCTTATATCAATTTTAGTAACAGATTTTTTTAAAATTTTTTTTTCTTCTCCTGCTTTTAAAGGAATAACAGAAGCAGGTCTTTTAATTTTCTCTAATTTTTCCATAACTAAAGCTCTTTGTTTTGAATTAAAATTTTTATCTTTACTTAAAGGTCTTGTAATATTTTTATTTAAATTAATATTTTTATCACCATTTCTAATAATATCTTTAATATGAATAGTAGTATTAGGTAATAATTTAACTTCTTTTTCTTTTGAATTATATATAGTACTATATTTAAATGGAGTTACTTGATGTGAATTTTTTGACATTTGATTTTGATTTGATTCTACACTTCCTCCTTTAACACGAAAAGATTTTCCTGTATTTGAATTTTTTTGACTTATACTTTTATTCCAATTATAATTTGAATTATTATTATTATTTGAATAATTATTTGAATTATTAATTGAATTATTATGAGAATTATTATTATAATCTATTAGGTTTAAATCTCCTTTTTTATTTGTACTTTTTGTTAAAGTTACTTTTTCAACACTTACAATTTTAACTTTTGATTTTCTTTTTTCTTCACTTATTTTTAACATAGAATCCAAAGAATCTCTTTGTTTAAATAATTCATAAACTCTATCATAATTAATTTGATTCATTTCAACAATTTCTCTAATATAAGGTCTAACGTCATAAACTTTAGATAATTTTTCTAAAACATAACTCATTTGAATTAATTCTTTATCATTTTTATCTTCATAAAAACTTTTAATAGGAATTCCATTTTCAGGATCTAAACAATAAGAATTAGAATTATTATCTAAAATAATTAAACTTTTCATATTTCTATTTAATTTTTTTAATTCTTTAACATAACCGTTATTAATAAAACTACAACTATCTCTAAAAAATCTATATTTACAAACTTTATTAATATCAATTAAATCAATTACCATATTTGCATAAGTACTTTGAGAAGCAGTAAAAATAATAATTTCATAACATTTTGAAACTCTTTCTAAAAATTCATTAAGATAAGGTCTTATCATAATATAAACATCTCTCAATTTAAAATCTATATCTACCTTATTATATAAAATATATTTTACCTTAATTTTATAATCATATTCATTTTTAAATTTTTCAAAGCTTGAATGAACTAAAGTTTCATCTAAATCTAAAACTAAAGTTTTCTTATTATTATTTTGAGGTAGTGAAGGTAAAAAATATTCTTCTACTGGATTACAATAACGATTATTTGGATTAAATGAATGAGTTTTTTGATTTTTTATTTCTAAAAGTAAAAGTTGAGAAGAGGGTAAAAAAATATTTTTTGATTCTATTTGAGAATAATCGTTTAATGTTTCTGACATATTATTTTCTATTAATCTTGTCTTTTTTATATCTAAGGAATATCCTCTCTCAAAATTTTGCTGAAATTCATAGGATAATGGCTCTATTGGAATATTCATTTTTTTCTTATTTTTTTATTTTTTTAAATGTTTTTTAATGCTTTTTTTAATTGAATTTTTTTAATTTTATTTAAAATATAAAATATTTAATAATTAATATCTGTTTGAATTGAACAAATTTAAAGCTTTTAAAAAAAAAATGGATCAAAACTCAATACAAGCAAGAACCTTATGGATAGGAGAAATAGAGAATTGGATGGATGAACAATTTATAGAAACTCGTTTCTTATCATACAACATTCCAATAAAGAGTATAAAAATAATAAGAGACCGTTCAAAAGGAATATGTTTAGGATATGGATTTGTGGAATTTTATTCAAAAGATCAAGCCAACGAAGTATTAACTGAATTAAATGACAAAGGAATATTATATAATAATAAAACATTTAAATTAAATTGGGCAAGTGATTCAGCAAGCAAAGCAGCTTGTATGGGTTCTCTTCCTAAAAATGAATTTACTATTTATATTGGAGAACTTGATCCTAATATTAATGAAAATTATTTAAAAAATATCTTTTTCAAATTATATAAAAGTGTCATTGGTGCTAAGATTGTCATTGATCCTATTACTAAAAAAAGTAAAGGTTATGGTTTTGTTAGATTTAGTGATCAAAATGAAAGTCAAAGAGCTATTTTAGAAATGAATGGATTTGAAATTAATGGAAAAGCAATTAAGGTAAAGTAAAGAATTTATTTTTTTAATAATTTTTTATTTTAATCATCCCATTTTTTTAGTCAGGCTGCGTTTAAAAAATTACAAGAATTGAATTTTATAAATGGAAATTTTCAAGAGGATTTAAATAAATATAATAATAGTTTTGATAACAATGGAAATTTAAATAATAATAATCAGATTAATCATAATGGAAATATTAATGTTAGTAGTGTTTTCGAAAAGGAAGAAGATGAAAATGATATTTTAAATAATTTTTATAAGTGTGATGGAAATTTTTTAAATCAATTTAATAATTATAATATAAATGATAAACCTAATAATTTATTTGAATTTTATATGAATCAAAGTCATAATTTTAATTATGTAAATCCTTTTAATTATTATAGTACTCCTAAATTTAATCAAAAAAAGTAATAAAAATAAAAAGTATTAACAAAGGTATATTTTAAAGTTTTAGACTATAATAGTTTATTTTTATGAGTTAATTTTTTTCCAAACAAATATTATAAATATTAAAAAGTGTAATAAAAAAAAAATTAAAAAAAAATATTAACCTAAATATTTGAAATATTATATTTTAAAAAATATTCACTAATAATGGATAAAAAATCTTTTGTTAAAAAAAAATTTAAAAAAACTCTAATTTAATTAGAACTAACAATAACTTCTTCTTCACTACTAGTACTATTTCTAGAAATACTTTTACTTTCATTTCTACTTTCATTAAATTTCATTAAAAGATCATAATATACAATTCTATCATAAGAATATTTGAAATAATTAAAACCTTCATTTTTAACAAATTTATTAAAATCAAAATAAATCAATCCAAAAACAAACCATAAAATAATATCTAAAACAATTAAATTAGAAAAATATTCATAAGATTTATAAATATTTAATTGTTTTTTTCCTTCATCACTCTTAAAGAAATAAGAATGTTTTTTACTTTTTTCAAATTCATTTAAAAATCCAAGATAAATGTTATAATATTTGTTAAAATCAATATCATCTTTAACAAAAATATATTCTGGTGAAGAATCAAAATTACTTTCAACAAGATAATTAACGATATCAAAACCAGGTAAATTTAAAGAACCATATTCATGATCAATTATTAATATTTTATCATCTTTTTGAAGAAAATTTAATCTTAAAGTATCATTATGATTTAAAGTTAAATAACCTTTTAAAGGAAAAACAGAATAAAAAATATCCAATAAATTATTAGAGAAATTTAACATATAATTTAATTCTTTTTGTGTGTTTTCTTTATTTGGAAAATCAACCTTTTCTAAATTTTCTTTAAATTTCAATAAAGCTTTCATTCCTTTATTATACATATTTTTCATACATAATTCAAATATATTTTGATTAGTTTCAACAGGAAAATCAATGGTATCATTAAATTTTTTTAATTTAATAATTCCATTATTTAATTCAAATTTATAAATAGGACAAATTTCACAATAAGAAACAAGTACTTTAAATATTTTATTTAAGTAATTTGTTTTTCTTAAATTTTCAAAAGGAATTAGAAAAGAATTAGTAACAAATTCTTCAATACGATAATTTTTATGATCAGTTTCATATATTTTTGGTCCAATTCCAAATTTTGATAATGAAATTATTATTCCTTCTTCTAAAGGTCGATTTACTAATTCTGATATTTCACCAAAATTCCTATATGCTATTTCGATTATTTTTTCTTTAGTTTTTTTATCTATTATTATTACTTGATATATATCATTACTTAAACTATCCATTTTTATAAATGTACATTCAAAATCTTCATTTGATGTGTAGTTAAATTTGGATTTTATGAAATTATTTATTGTTTCTTTGACGGATTCTAATGATTTCATTTTTTTTTTTTGGAAAGTTTTTTTAAAATGTTTTGATTTTTTAGAAACTGATTTATATAATTAAACAATAAAAACAAAAAAAAATTATTTTTTTATTTTTTTTAATAAATTAATATTAATCTAATTTAAATAACATATAAAAAAACTTATTGAAAAAAATCACTTTCCCATTTCATTCAATCAATGTTTTGCAATTATTTGTTTTTTTATTTAAAATATATTTGATATTGTTTTAATATATTCTTCTGATATTGAATCTAAAGAACATTGATTATTTATTTCTTCATTTATATTTATTTGTTCAATATTAGATATTCTTATTTCATCTAATAATAATATTATTTGTGCCATACTTTTCTCTTCGTTTTGAATTTTTTCTTTTATTGAAAGTAAATTATTATTTATTTCTTCTCTAATTATTTCTTGAATAGTTAATTGGAAAAAATTTGAATTGATTATATCAAAATAAATTGAATAAAATTTTAATTTATCATCAATTATTTCATTTAATGAATTATTTATATCATAGTCTTTTGAATCTAATTCATAAATTTGTTTTTCTATTTTATCTAAATAATCAATATTTAATTGAATATTTTTTAATATATTTTCTAATAATTGAAGAAGTAAATTATTTAAATTTTCAAATTTTAATTTTCCTTTTAATAAAATATTTTCAACTTTATCACTTAAAAATTTTTCTATTTTTTCTAATAAAACTTTACAAGAATTTTCTATATATTCCCAAATTTCTTTTAATATTTCTAAAGAATTTGAATAATTTATCATTTGTTTTTCTATTAATTTATTCATAAGTGAAATATTAGTTAAAGAAATTAAAGAAAGAAATTTTAATATTATATTATAACTATAAAATGATATTAGAGTTTTATTTTTAAAAATTTCCCAAATGTAAATTAATTCTTTATCCTTTTTAATTTGAATGTTATTTTTAATTTCAGATATTTTTAATTTATCTTCAATTAACTTAAAACAAAAGCTTTTAAATTGATATTCATTTTTTTGATTATATTGAAATTTCTCTTCATAATTATCAATCAAATTTCCATTATAAACATTTTTAACAAAATTATAAATCCCAAAACAAACATTTTTACTAACTTCATAATTCCTAATTCCAAAATAAACAAACCCTCCAAAAAGACTTCCCAAAATAAGAATTTTTTTTTTATTTTTACAAAAAAATTCCTTAACACCCATCATTAAAAAAAATTTATTTTCAAAAAAAAAATGATTGAATCAGAAGAACCAACATTTTTCCAAAAATTATTTTCTTGTTGTTTAAACACAAACCAAGGAACAGATATAAATGATTTAAACCTTCAAAGAAATTCTCAAGAAATAATTAAGAACATAGGAGAAAAAATAACAGATTCATTATTATTATTTGATAGGAAATATATAAGAGACGATGAAATAAATGTAATAAAATATACAAAAGAAGGTATATTTGCATTTATAAAGAAGATTCAAAATTTAGATTATATAACTAAAAGTGAAAAGAATTTAATAAAAATATCAATTTCTCAAAAATCAGATTTAACACCCTTAATACCAATAATTCGTTGTGAAATAATATTACCAAAAAGTCGTTTTATAAATCCTCCTCCAATATTAGATATAGCAAGAATCAATTTTTCACCTGAAGAAAGATTAAAATGGGATAAAGATATTAAAAGTTATGAAATAATTAATAAAATTAGTTCTGATACTTCAATTAATAAAATAATTACTCAAAAACAAATTCTTATTATTTCTGAAAGAGAATTTTATAATAAAAGATGTGAATTTATGGATGATGGAATTTATTATAGTTTTTCTACAAGTATTCCTGATGATATTTTCCCTTTAAAAAGTGAAATTCTTAGAGTCAAAAATTATTTTACTATTTTTGTTATTTCTCATGATATTAATAATTATTATTTTGATTCTATTAGTCAAATTGATTTTAAAAGTTCTATGAATATTGATTTAATGATTGGACCTTTACCTCTTAAAACGAAAGATTTTTATGATAAGTTAGTTGCTTACTTTAATGAAATTAGTGAATAAAAAAAGGGTTTTTAAATGATGCTTTTTTTATTTAATATAATATTTATTTTTTTTTAGTATTTATTTAATATTTTATTTATTGTTTATAATTTTTTTTATTATATTCAAAAAAAATGAGGAAAATTATAATTGATCAAGTATTTTCAGGTAACTTAATGAATAAATTAAAGCCATTAAATCAATTAAAAAAGGAAGAAAACTTAGATCAAAACCAAATCCATATAAGAAGTAATTCATGTTCAACGATAGAAAGTACAGATTTATCAAATGAAAACAAAACCTATATATTAAACAAGCATTTGTTATCAAGAAGATTATTAGTACGAAATAAAAAAGAAACATATAAAGAAGATGATAATTTAATAATATTTGAAAATTTTGAAGGAATAAATAAAACTTTAGAAGAATCAAAATTGACAATAGAAAAAATATTAGTAATTCAAAATTGTATAGAAAGTAATTTTATAATATCAAAAAAAATAAATAGAATATACATAATAAATAGTGAAGATATAAAATTAACATGTGAAGATTTATTAGTAAATATAGAATTAATAAATGTAATAAAATTGAAAATACAATGTAAAGGATTAGTAAATATGATTAATGTTGATAGTTGTAAAGATGTTTTATTATATTTATATCCTCCTTCTTCACATATTCCTATTTCTGTTTCTAATTCTTCTGATATTAGATTAAGAGTTAATAAAGATGGAAATGATACAAGAGAATTTATTGATTATTTTATTCCTGAAAGCTTTGTTTTTAAAATTAATGATGATATGAAATTAGAATCTAAAGTCCATTTTAGATACGGAGAATAAATTTTATTTTTTTTGTTTAGTTTTACCATTTCAAATTAGTTTTTATTATAAGTTTGATTTAATGAAAAAAATATTTTATTTTTATGATATGAATTTATTATTTATTTAAAAATATTCAAAAATTTTTTTTTTAAATTTCTGACTAAAAAAGGAATATGAATTTAAATTGTAAAAAAAATAAACAAACAAAAAAAAAATAAAATAAATGTCCGAAAGAGAAAGAATAATAACTATAAATAAAAAGAAAAGAGAAAAAAATCCAAATCCAGTTTCAAAAAATGAAAAAATAAACAAAGAAAGAGAAAATGAAAACTTAAAAGAAAAAGAGAGTGAAAAAGAAATAGAATTAATCCCTAATAAAAATATAACCAATTCCTTTGACAAAGAGTCATCAGAAAAACAAATATTAGATGAAGAAAATAAAGAAGAAGAAGAAGAAGAATCATCATCATTATCAGAAGATGAAATAATATCATTTAAATATGAAGAATACATAACAAATGAATATTGTACATCACATTATTTTGGTGAAATTCCAATATTTCAACAAA
This sequence comes from Isotricha intestinalis, assembly GCA_023807065.1. Taxonomy (NCBI): domain Eukaryota; phylum Ciliophora; class Litostomatea; order Vestibuliferida; family Isotrichidae; genus Isotricha; species Isotricha intestinalis. The sequence continues at coordinate 27,626 of JAJJLU010000420.1, forward strand.
GTTATGTATGTACAGCATGTAATCCAGAAAAAAATCAAAAATTATGTAAATATTGTTATGATAAATGTCATAAGAAATGTCGTAGAAAATTAGAAATAATTCGTCCTGAATTAGTAGCGGCAGAAAAATTAAAAAATGAAAAATTTGCATGTTTTTGTGGAACAAATTTAAAACACATTCCAACAAAAATAGAAATAAAATCTTTAATACCATGTTTAATGATGACATTAGATAGAGTATTAGGAGTTGATATATATTTCTGTCATAATCATTCAATTGTTATTTGTGGTATTTGTTCTGTTTTTTGTCATAAAAATTGTAAAGTTGAAATGAAAGATAATATTTCTGATATTGAAAAGTTTAAATGTCATTGTTATAGTGAAAGACATACTAATTATAATGAAATTGCTTTTTCTTTTCCTATTGAAGATTATAAAAAAGCTTCTGGTGCTATAGTTTGGCCTATTCAAATTTTAAATTTGTTGTTTCAAAATAAAAATACTTTCTTTAAAATGAGAAAATTATTCATTCAATCTTTAGAAAATAATAATCTTGATAAAAATGGTAATTTATTTTCTAAAAAATTTTACAGACTTTTACAATTATTTTCTGGAACTTTTAATAGAAAATTTAGAAGCTATTATTATCATAAAGATTTAGAAAGTATGTTTGAATATAATAAAGTTTTTGATTTTATTCAAAGATTAGAAATGAATAATAAAGAAAGTACTTTAACTAAATTTAGATTATTATTTATTATTTTATTTATTCATTTAAGAAAAGATTTTCAAATTTTAAAAAGTTTAACTTCTATTGATTTTATGAGTTCTAGTGTTATTGATAGATTAAGATTTAAAAAAATGTTAAAATGTGATAATGTTTTTAACGAATATATTTATGAAAAATATAAAATTGCAAAAGATAATAATTCTATTAAAAAATTCGTTTTAGAAAATATTTGTCAATTAATTACAAAAGGAATGGAATTTGTAAAAATCGAAGAAAATTCAAATGAATTTGAAATTGGAATTAAAATATTATGTTTTATGATGAAAAGAATGATGTTTAATAAACAAGATTTAATATTATTAATTAATAGTTTATTTAATTTTCATTTGGTTTTCTTTGATTATATTATGAGTGAAAAAAAAAATATATATCCTTTAATAGAGATATTTTCAGGAATAGTAGAATTATGTTATATGATAACAGTTAATTATAATGATTTAGTAATAGAAGAATATTTAGATAAAAAAGGAGCAAAAAAATTTAATAAAGGAGAAATAAAAGATTTTATTCATACTAAAAGTGAATTTGGAGCAAAATTATTTTGTATAATAATGAAAAATAGTAAAATAATGACTAAACATTTTAATTTAATTCCAAAACCTTCTCCAGATAAAAAAAGTATTGATGAAATTAAAAATGAAAAATTAAAATTAGAACATAAATTAAATAGTCAAGAAATAAATGAAAAAAATACTACTGGAATTCCAATTAGAATGCCTTTAAATGGAGGATTATTTATGGAAAAAATAATATATTTATATAATGAAAGTTTAAGTATGTTTTGTTTAGCTGATAATTATTATTATTTAAAATTAGAAGATTTAACAAAAGATGAAATTTTATCTTATTATAAATTTTGTGAAGATATTAATAAAAAAGATTTTTATGATATTGTATTAATGACTCCTAAAAAATATCAAAGTAATATATTATATAATTTAAAAATTTCTCTTGAAGCAATTTATAATGAATTATTTACTTCTGATTATCTTCATATTGAAAAAGTTGATCAAAAAATTCAAACTCGAATTTTAAATTCTATTGATTTAATTAATCAAAGCTTAAATAGAGCATTAAATGTAAAAAAATTTATTAAAATATATGAAAATTATTATAATGAGAAAAAAATAAAATCAGAAGAAAAAAAAATAGAGACAGATTATAATAAAATAAATATTCAAAATTTTAAGAAAAAAATAATAAACCAAATAAAACCAAGAGTAATATTTTTAAATCATCAATTAATAGAAATAGAAGAAATATTAGAACTAATAGTAGATAATTTTATAACAAGTCAAGTAGATGAAACAATAATGAAAGGAATGTATTTTTTAACAAATATAAATTACCCAAATTTATTAAATGAAAATATAATACAAATAATATTTGATTTTCTTCAAATATTTCTTTTAACAAAAAGAGGAACTCAATATTTTTTAACAGGAAAAAATTTACAAAGATTAAGAAAATGTTTAAATAGATTTTCAATAAAAAGAGACGACAGTAATATAAATGAATCTTTAGGAAGAGTTGAAGAATTTAATTTAAAATGTATGAAAATTTGTATTCATTTTTTTAATGAATTAATAACAGCTTCTCATATTTATAATATTAAAACTATTGCAAATCATAAAATAATTCCAAAAATAAAATTAAGTTTAATAAATCATTTAAAAAATTTTATTGAAAATATTGAAAGTGATGAAGAATCAATGGATTTTAAACAAGAATTATCAGAAATTATTCCTATATATTTTAATTTACATAAATTTTTTTCATATGATGATTTTGAAGAGATTAAATGTGGAATTATTGATATTTTTTTTTCTTCTCCCACTAATTTAAAAGATGGTGAAAATTTCTGTAAATGGTTTGATAATAAATTATATGATATAAGACAAGAAGCAATTGAAGAAACAAGAGAACTTGAATTAAATATTTATTTTCAATTCTTTGAAATTATCACCAAAAATACTTTTTTTTGTTATGGAAGTGATAAAAATATGAAAAATAGAATTAAACAAATTCAAGATTTTATTTTATTAGATAATTATCTTTATTTATTTGAAAATAGTAAATTATTTAATATTAAACAAAAAGAAATTATTTTAAGATTAGTTAGAACTTTTTTTTTAATTGATTATTTAGATCCTATTGATTATAATAAAATGAAACATCATTTAAGAATTGATGAATTTAAAAATATGATTTATGGAAATTTAATTAATGATGAAAAAATAACTCAATATATATCAAAAGATATAAAAAAAGATTTAAATCAAACAAAAAAAAATTTACTTATAGAAAAATATGAACAAATAAAAAAATTTTCTACTATTATCCAATTATTAAATTTAGAACTAAAAAAATTTCCTGGATTTATGGTAGGAGAAAAAATAGAAAATATAATATCATATGTAAATGAATTAGTTTTTGGACTTCAATCAATAACAAATTTTATTTATTCTCAAAAAAGATTTGTAAGTAAAATAATTCCAGAATATTATATTTTAGTAATAACCTTTTTATCAAAAAAGATAAATATAATCCATTTATTAAATGACATAAAAATAACAGGAACATATAATCCTGATTATTTAAAAAATTTAATAAACCAAAAAGACCCTTTAATAGATGAAATTCAATCAAATAATTTTAATATTTTTAATAAAAATATATTATGTAAAATAGTAATGGAAGGAATTTATGAAATATTTTCATTAACAAAAATAAATGAAGATTATAGTTTAAAATCATATCTTGAGTATTATGATAAAATGGCAGAAGCAAATTTTACTCCTTTTTCCCTTTTAGAAACAAGAGATTATGAATATTTTTATGATGAAACAAAAAGTAATGAAATTTTAACTGAAGATCCTTCAAATTATAAAATAGCAAGAATTAAAAATGAATATACCAAACAATTTACAAGAGTTTCAACTACTAATTTTTTAAATGTTATTCAAGGAGTTTATACTGAACATAAAATGGATTATGGAGAAATGTTAGTTATTTTTTTCCAAAGTTTTTTAAATTCTGTTGATAGTAAAAATTCAGTGAAATATAGAAAATTATTATGTTTAATGACTAAAATGCTTTTTTATAATACTGAAGAAATGCAAACTAAATTTCATAGAATGATTTATGATTCTAATTTTTTCTCTAATTTTAATCGATCTTTAAATATAAATATTGTTTTAACTATTGATTGTTCTAAAAATTTCACTTTAATTCAAAGAACAAAAGAATTAACAGACATTACTAAAATAACTATTCAATTTTTACAACTATTAGGAGAAGGATTTAATACAGATTATCATGAAAATATAATGACAAATAAAGTAATAAATAAAAAGAAAAAAAAAGAAGATGAATCAGATTCAGATTCAGATTTAGAATTAAATATAGAGAATAATAATAATAATACAAGTGATAATATTAGTATATCAAATACAAATAATACAAAAACTAATTTAAATGAAGAAAGCAGTTTGATTGATACTTCTTCACAAGGTTCAAAATCAAAAAAAGGCAAAAAAAAAACAAGTCCAAATACAATTAATATAAATAGAACAATTTATGAAACTGTAATAATAAATTTAATGAGAATTTATCATTTAATGGATTTAACAAATCCAATTGAGGCAGAATTACCTTTTGATAAATTATGTGTTTTAACATCTAATTTAATTGATTTTGTTATTGAATATATTCATACTAAAAATGAATTAAATGAAATAATTGATCAAAATATAGTTAAATTAATATTTGGAACAGGAAAATTAATAAATTATAAAGAAAATCCATATGAATATTTAGATAATAAAGGAGTTAAAAGTATATTTGTTTTAAATTTAGAAGATGATTTTTCTTATGAAAAAGAATATAAAATTAGAAACACTATGATTTGTTTTGTTAAAAATAAATATTACCAATTATTATATAATTATTTATTAATTGGAGGAAAAGATTTTTTTGTTCATTTATTACTTAATAAAGGATTTGGTCCTGTTGAATTATTTAAAGAAATTTTGCAAAATATGAGAAATTTAATAAAAAAATTAATTAAAATAAATCCAATTAATAATCTTTATATTGCATTTTTAAAAACACCAAATTCTTTGTATGAAACTTTAATAAATCTATATAAAAATGATTTTTATTTTAATGAAGGAATTGAATTAAGTGTTACATTACAAATATATTTAGTTTTAAAAACTTATGAAGAAACATACAATATAAATATTTTAAGAGAACATTTTGAAATAATAGAATATCCATTTTTAACGGGAGAAAGAAAAAAAATAAAAAATTCAATAATTGATGTTGAAGAAGAAATAAAACAAAAAAATATATCTCCAATAAAAAAAGAATATTATCAAACGACAATATTTAGAGATATAAGAGAAACTCCATATCAAAAAGTAGTTAAAAATTATAATAAAATATTGGAAAATGAAAAAAAAAATTCTTATAAAAAAGATGATTTAAAAGATTTATTACATTTTATACCAATGCATAGTCCTTTTGCTTTGGCAACGTATAAATTTCTAGAAACAGTTATTTTAAAAGTTGAAATTAGAAAAGAAGAAAATGAAATATCAGATAATTCAAATATTGATGATTTTACTTCTAAAATTGCTGATAAAATTATATTAGAAAGAAATAAATTAAATAAAAAAGAAGAAAAAAACATTGATGAAAAGAATAATAATAAAATAATTTTAGAAGATAAAAAACCAGAAAAAAAAAATACAGCAAATTCATTTTTTATAAAGCAATCTTTCACATTTCATTTATCAAAAAATTCAAAAAATTTCTTTTTGAAAAATGTAGATAGAACAAATGCAACAACTAAATATATGGATTTATTAGCATATTCAGATTATTTTATTTTTGAAATGTTATATAATGATCATATAATAGGTTCAAGTAAATTATTTAAGGAAATTTCAGAAATAAGTTTGATTCATTTAGAAATAATAAATTTTATATTTATAGTATTAAATAATATTTTATTTATTATTCACTTTTATAAAAGTCCATCACTTCCAGTAGATAAATATGATTATTATGATAAAACTTTAGATGATAAATTATTTAGTGATATTATGGTTATTTCAATTATTCATATATGTTATATTATTTTAGTAATGGTAATTTGGTTTTATTTTAGATTTCCTTTAAGTTTTGAAAGAAATTTATTATTAAGTACAAATAAAACTTTCATTTTTAGAAAAAGAGGAATTATCGATCAAAATATTGTAAATCCAATTATTTTAGATGGATTTAAAGGAGAAGCTGGAATATTTAAAGTTATGAGATTTATAAACAAAAATATTGGATTTTTTAAATACATATATATATTACTTTTAAAAAGTATATTATTCAATCCTGAAATATGTTTCTTTTTATATTGTATTCTATTAAATGTATTATATTACTTTACAAAAAGTCCAATATGTATTGCTTTCGAAATGATATTTATAGCAAATTTAATTCCAACATTAAAAAATATTTTCAAAGCAATAACATTAAAATTTTCAAGTTTAATAATTACAATATTATTTACATATATATTAGTATATTTATTTTCATGGATAGCATATTTTTACATGAGTGACATATTTAATATAGAAGTTTTAGATTATAAATCGGGTGAAATAATAAAAGAAAATTTTTGTACTTCTTCACTTCAATGTTATTTATATATATTATCTTATGGAACAAGATCAGGAGGAGGAATAATAGAAGAATTACCTATGATGACTTATAGAAATGGTGTTTCTTTTTTTATTCAAAGGTTCTTTTTCGATTTATTATTTTTCTTCTTTGTTGTTATGATTATGGGAAATGTTTCTTTTGGAATTATTATTGACACTTTTGGTGAATTAAGAGATAAAAATGTATTTTTTGAAAATGATAGAAAAAATATTTGCTTTATTTGCCAATTAAGTAGAGATGATTGTCTGGTTAAAAATATTAATTTTGATAAACACATTAAATTAGATCATAATATTTGGAATTATGTTTATTTCTTAACTTATTTACATTTAAATAATCCTAATGATTTTAATATTAATGAAGGTAATGTTTGGGATAAATTATTTGAAAATGATTATAGTTGGATTCCAATTGAAAATAAAAATGATAATGAAAATAATGACAATTAAACAAATAAAAATAATCAAAAAAATAAGTTTATATTTTATATTTTATTTTTATTTTATAAATTTCTTTTAAATTATATTATTATTTCCCCTTGATAAAACATCACATAATTGATCAAAATTTCCTTTAAAAATTCTTAATTGATTAATTGCTTCTTCTTTTGATAAACCAAAAATTTCCACAACATTATTTACATCTGTCTCTGATATTTCAATTTCTTTTTTTTTATCATATTCTCCTTCAATTATATTGTCTTTCTTTTTATTAATATCTGTATTAACATCATTATCATCATCTCTACCAAAATTATCAAAAACTGAGTAACTTAATGGATTATCATCCATTGTAAAATCATTATAATTATTTCTATTATTATTATTATTATATCTGTTATCATTATATTTATTTCTATTATTATTATTATTATTTCTGTTATTATAATAATAATTATTATATTCATTATTACTCTCTCCTTCATTATAATCATTTCTATTTTCAGTAGAATTAGTCTTTTTTAAAGAATTTGTATAGTAAAAGTCATTTCCCTCAATCAAGTTATTTACATTTTCATATGTGTTTCCCAAATTACTAATGTTTTTTTCTTCAGGATTTAAACCTGAGATTTTTTTATGATAAGTCATTCTTAGAGTAGAATTATTAGAATTAAATCTATCTTTATCAATATCAAAAAAGGAACTTTCTTCCTCATTAAAAATATTAAACTTATCTTCTTTTTCTTTTAATTTTCCTCCTTTCATTAATTTAATGTCAACTTTAATATATTTTATGTTTTTTATAATTAATTTTTCTTTATTATTAATTATCATATCTTCGTCTTTTAATTCGGAATATGCTTTTTTTTGTTTTTCATATTTATTTTTTTTCATTATTTTAATTATATTTTTATTATATCCATATTTTTTTTCTAAAGCTTGTTTTATATCTTTCACAGAAATTGATTCTTTTTCAATTTCAACATATATTAAATTATTTCTATCAGTTGTCAAATTAAACCTCATTTTTTTAAATTAACTATTTTAAAAGATTTTTCAATTATAATTTTATTTTTTATTATTTATATTTTAGGGTTTTTATAATTTATTGATATTTACATTTCATTTATTTAGTTATTTTAATTTCTTATTTTTTAATCATATCAATTTTATTTAAATTATTTTTAATATCATTTATTTTTTCTTTAATATATTCAATAATATTTATTTGATTATTCCAAAAGAAAAATTTATAAGGATATTTTTCTTTTGCAGTGTCATATTTAAAATAATGATATATTTCAACTAAATTTTCAACAATATTCATTAAAATATTATTAACATTAACATCATTTTCTAATGTAATATTATTTCCATTTAATTTTTTTCCAATTATTTCCTTTAAAATATCATAAAACAAATCATGTAATTTTTGATTATGATCATAAACTATTAATTCATTAATGATAATAATTAAACTTTCAATAATTTCAAATAAATTTTCATTAGTGAAAATTTGAAGAGGATTTAAAATCTCATTTAAAGATTCATTATTTAACATTTTTTCGTATATAATGGAACTTATTAATAAATTTAAAGCAACTCCTACATCATTATCAATAAAATAAATTGGTTTTGAAATTGTCAGTAATCTTTGAGGAGAAGTAATAATATATTTTTTGTTTTTTTTATTTATATTTTTATTTCTTTTATTTTTAATGTTTTTATTTAATATTTCTTCTTCTTCTTTTGAAAATTCACATATATCATTTGAGGGAAATCGAGGTAAACTACAAATATTTTTACATTCTTTTATATAATTTTGTCCCATAAAGAAAATTATTTATTTATTCAAAAAAAAATTTAAAATAAAATTATTGTTTTTTTATTTTTTAGTTTATTTTATTAAAAATATATATATAAAATAAATTTATTAAAATCAAATAAAAAAATATTTAAAAATTTAATATTCAAAAAATAACATTTTCCTTTTAAAAAAATGTTAGAAAAATTTTTTATTTTAATAATAAGTATATTTCTAGTATTATCAGCAGGTTCAGCAAATATATTTCCAATTTATTTACAAAAATTAATGGATAAATATAATTTTACATTATATGAAACAAACTTATACGGTTCTTTCATTACATTAGGAACTTGGGTAGGTTTTCCAATAGGATATATTTATGATTCTTATGGACCAAAAATTTCAATTTTAATTGGAACTATATTTATTTCTGGTGGTTATTATTTATTATATTTTCTTTTAAATACTAATTATTATTTAAATGTTAGTATTTATCCTTTTTTATTTTTAGGCTTTTTTTTAGGACAAGGTTGCTCTTTATTATATACTACTGCTTTAGCTACAAATTTAAAAAATTTTAAATTTAAACAAAATTCTTCTATTGTTGGTTTATTAGTCTCTAATATTGCTATTTCTCCTAGTATTTTCACTACTTATAGACAATTATTAGGTAATTCTGATGAAACCTTTTATTTTTATTTTTCTATTTTTTTGTTTTTGATTGGTTTTTTCTCTATGTTTATTGTTTCTAACATTAGATATCCTTATTTAGAAGATAATTTATTAAAAAAATATCAGAAATATAAAGAAAAAAGAATAATTGCTTGTTTAACTTATTATAATTTTTTTATAATTATAATATTTGTATTTGGTGTTTTATATAATTATTTTAAAGATAAATATATAGTACCATTAATAATTATTTATCCAATTTTACAACTTTTAAGTTTTTCTTTAATTTTTTTAGAAAATTTTGGTTTCTTTGATAAATTATATTATCCTAGTTTCAGAAAAAAAATGGATCTTATTGCAGAAAAACAATTAGAAATGCAAAATTTACAAAATGAAGAAATAAATAATAAACATAATACTTCATCAAATAATAATACAAATAATAATAATATTATTAATAATCAATTAATATTAAAAGAAAGAGATATTTCATCAATAAAAGAAATAGAAGCTGATTTTATAATATCTTTAAAATCTCCTAAATTAATTTTATTATTCTTTTCTTTATTTTTAGGTTTAGGATCAACAATGTCAAGTATAAGTAATATAAATTTCATTTTAAAATCCCTTTCCTATAAAATTCACTATAATGGAATAAACAAAGGTTTAATTAGTATATATAAAGCAAAAGAATTATTTTTCTATGTAATATTATATTTCACATTTAATTCATTAATAAGAATCAGTTCAGTATCTTTTTTAGATTTTCTAATAAAAAAAAACAAACTAATATTATATTTTATTATATTTTCAATAATAGGTTTTATATCTCAATTAACAGGAATATTAATGAATAAAAAGTTATTATATTTATCAATTGCTTTAGGAGGAGCAACACATGGTGCATATATGTCATTTATTCCTATATTTGTTAAAAATGAATTTGGTTTAAAAAATATGGGAAAATTTTTAGGATTATTAACTTCAGGTGCTGGATTTGGTTCTATAATCATTTCTGAATTTGTTTTTACTTATCTTTATAATTATTATACTAAAATTTCAGGAGAAATTCAATGCTTTGGAAAACAATGTTTTAAATTAACTTTTATTTTAACTTCTATTTTTTTTGCAATTAATATTTTTATCTCATTTTTTTTTCTTTTTTTTCAAAGAAAAAAATAAAATATAATTAAATTGGTATATAATATATAAATAAATAATATTTCTTATATAAATTATTAAATAAATAATCATTACATTTAAAAAAAATATTTTTTTAACAAGGACAACAAAAACAATATTTCCAACAAATTTTATGATGTTCATGTTGGGTTTTATTTTTATTTTTTTTTTTAACAATTCTTTTATAAGGAGTATCAAAAGTATATCCCCCATTAAATTTATTTTCTTCAAAAATAGGGAAAAACCATTTCCAAATATTTTCCATTCCTAAAATAGTTTTAAACATAAAAAATCTATATCCTTTATTACAATAATAAGGGCATTCATCTTCATAATTAAAAATAGTATCTTCACAAGTAGTAATATTTTTAATAATATTATTAAATTGAGTATAAAAAAGAACTCCAATTCCAACAGTCATTCCAAAAGATAAAACAGTACCAAAAATAATCCATAAAGGATGTTTTAAAGCAACAGAAATTTGAAAAAAAATTTTAATGATATTATCATCTTCTTCAAATTGAATATTTTCAGTAGAAGAAATTAACATATAATTAAATGAAGGATGTAATATTCTTAATCCTATACAAATAAAAGCAATTAAATCTCCTAAAGTACCATAAAATAAAAATAAAAAAAAAGTTTTTTGATTATAATAACCTACACAATTATATATCCAAGGACAATGATGATCTAATTTTAATATACATTTATTACATGTTGAACAATGATGTGCTCTTAATGGTCTTTCTTTATCACATTTTTTACAATATGTTTTTTCTTCTTTTTTTAATTTCTTTAATTTTTCTTCTTCTATTATTCCTGGGTCTGTAAATATTGATTTTGTGTGACAAAATATTGTCATAAATGCACAAAAATAAAATATTAAGGATATTATATTTTTTATTATTGGATTTTTTTCCATTGCCATTATGTTTAAATAAAAATATGTTGTAAAACATGATACTACAACATATATTATTGACCAAACTAATGGAATACATGTAAAATATATTATTTTGTTAAATATTGATGTATTTGCATACATTTTTTTTTAAAATATTTTAATTTTTTTTTAATTATTATTATTATTTTTCCTCTTTTTATAATATTTATTGTTTAAGACAAATGTTCATTTTTTAATAATTTATAATATTTATATTTTCCTTATTTATTGAATTTATTTATTTTAATTTTTAAATAAAATTATAAGAAATGTCATCTAAAGAAGATAAAGGAATGATTGGTGATTTAACTGATTTTTATAAAGCTTCTAAAAATTTTATTATTAATTGTCAAAAACCAGATAGAAAAGAATTTATGACAATTGCGAAACAATGTTCACTTGGATTTTTAATTATGGGAACAATAGGATTTGTTATTAAACTTATTTTCTTAATGATAAATAATATTCTTTTAAGTTAAACTAATATATAAAATGATTTAATTTTTTTAAACCAAAAATTTTTTAAATTTTTCATTAATCTAGATTAATTTTGTGATATTAATTATTCATCATTTTTAGGCTTCTTTATTTTTTGTTGTTATTGAAATATTTATTACTTATTATATATTTTGATTATAATAGAATAGAATTATTATCTTTAGTTTAATTAAATATTCCAAATAAATTAAAAATTAAAATTCTTATTAAATGCTTTCATTTTAACTATTAGTTTATTTTAATTTAAAAAATAATAAATTTTTAATTATAATTTGAAAAAAAATTAAAATTTCAAAAAAAAAAGAATAATTTAAATAAAACTCTTAAAGTTATTTCTTTTTCATTTTATCACAAACTTTAAGTAAATTTTGAATGTTTCCAAACAAAGGATCATTATTAGCTAAAAACCCTTCTAAAATATCTTTAGCTTTAAGTAAATAGAATTTTGCCATATTAGCTTTATTAGTTTTAATTAATATAACACCTAAAGTATAAAAATAAGCAGAATACCTATAAATAGTTTCTTGAGTTGCATAATTAATTTTTCTTTTTAAAACAACATCAGTCATAGAAGTTAAAATTTCTTCAGCTTCTTTATATTGTTTCAAAGATAAATAAACAGAACTAATTTTATATTGTAATTCTAAAACTTCATCATGATTTTCACCATATAGATTAAATTTTAATTTTAAGCTTTTTTTATAATAAACTAAACTTTCTTTATATTTATTCATTTGTTCATAAATAACTCCTAAATTTTCAAATAAATCAGCATTTAATTTATGTATTGTATCATTACCTAAAATTCCTTCAGTTTGAGATAATCCTTTTTTTAAATATTTTTCAGCAATATTAGGATTATTTAAATAAATATAGCATAAACCAATATTTAAATAAACAGCAGATAATTTGACATTTAATTCTGGTTCTTTGCAAATTTTTGGTAAATCATTTTCACATTGTGTATAAGCTTTTAAAGAAGAATTAAATTCTCCTAAATTCATTGATATTGCTCCAAGTAACATATTTGCTTTATGTCTATATATTGAATTTTGATTTGGTGTTGTTATATTTTCGGTTAATAATATTATTGTTTCTAAATTATTTTTTGCTTCTTCTAAATTCGATAAATTTAGATTACATTCTGCTATTGTATATATTAATTCTATGTTAAAAGGATGATCTTCTTGATAAAATTGTCTAGATAATGATAAACATTTATTCATTTGATCTATTGCTTCTGAATATTTTTGATTTGTCATTTTATTTACTACATCACGTTTCATATTTTGAAGTTGTTCGAACATTTTTTTCATTTTTTTTATTTTTTTTTATTTTTTTCTTTTAATTAATTATTCAAATTGTTTTAAATATATTTTAATTCAAATTAAAAATGATAGTCAATTTAAAATCTGCAAGAGAAATTAAACCTAAGTTAAATAAAGGGAAAATGATATTAAATAGTGCAAAAATATCATCTTTAAATTCGAGAAATCAATCAAATACAAAATATTCAAAAACAAACAAAATAATAAAATCAAATAGTTCAAAAGAAAAAATAAAAAAAACGAAAAAAGCAATATTAAATAATAATAATAAAAACAATAATAAATCTCATTTAAAAATATTATTAAAAGCAGAAAAAAAAATGATATTAAATTTAAAAAAATATAATGTAACAATAGATTCATATAATAAAAAAATAATTACAGATATAATATATGATGAAAGAAAACATATAGTAAGTGAATTTAAAAATTATTTATTGTGGGATGAAAGAAGTGATTTTTTAAAAAGATTTTATTATAAATATGAATCAAAAAATAGATTACCAAAAATAAATCATTATTATGAAAAATATACTTTATTTCCTCCTGTTTATTTTAATTTAGATGATGTTGTAAAGATAATGTTAAAGAATGTAAAAAGAAAAAAAAAGTATTTAGAAATGATTGAAGAAAATGAAGATAATATGTATAATAATAATAGTAAAAAAAAAGAAAATAAAGATTTTAATCAAATTATTAATCCAAGTGATATTACTCAAACTATGAGTTTAAAAACTTTTAAAAATAATACTTTAACTAATACTTTAAGTTCTTTAAATATTAATAATGAAAGTTCTTCTAAAGATTTAGGACAATTAATTAATAAATTTGTTAATGAAAATGATAATGAAATGTCTTATTTTGATGATGAAATATTCAAAAAAGCAAAAAATAATTCTCATGAAATTAATAATAATAATTTAAATAATATTAATACATCTTTTTTTAATTTAAATGATTCTGAAATAGAAAAAAAAAATTATAGAGTAACAAATGAAAATAATGTAAATTTAGAAAAAAAAATAGATAAAAATAATAAAACGAAACTTCCTATGACAGGTAAAATTTTAGAAATAAAAAAATTAAATTTTCAAAATTTAAATAATAATAATAATGATAATATAGATTTAAAAGAAAATAAAAATATGGAACAATATAAAAAAAATAATAATAGTGATAGACAAAAAAAAAGTAATTGTTCAATATCAAATTTAACAAATATAAAAAATTCAAATATAAAAAAAAATATTAAAACTAATTTTCCAAATAATTTACTTTTTACACAAAAGCTTTTATCAACAACAAGAGAATCAAAAAAAAATAATAATAATAATGAAAAATCTAATAAATCAATAGAAAATTTATTAAAAATAATTCAATATCCAAAACAAATAAGTCCAAGAACAAAAACAAATAATCATACTCAAAATAAGGTAATTAAACATAAAAGAAAAACAAATTTAGTTATTCAAACCAATTCTAAAAATACAATTAGTAGTAGAATTAATACTTCACATAATAAAAAAGAAAATAAAAGTAATTCAAATATTGAAAATAATAAACATTCAAAACAAAAATATATTAATAATAAAATAATGACAACACCTAATTTTATTACTAATAATAATATTACTAGTTCAATTTATAATATTAATTTAAATTTAAATTTGGGTCAAAGTACAAATAAAAAGAATTTAACACATAATTTTAATTCTAATTTAGTAAAACAAAATAAAAATCATAAAAATAAATATAATATAAGAAATATAATAGGTAATTCTTCTATTCCAATATCAAATAATCAAAATTCTCAATTTTCAAATTTATTTAAACCAAAAAATATAAATGTAGAGCAAAAAAAAACAACAGAAATAAAAAGAAAAGATAATAAAATATCATATGATTTAAATACAAATGGAAATAATGTTCATATTAGTATTCATAAACAAACTTCAAGTAATAATAATAATAATAATATTAATAATAGTAATAATCAACCAAGTTTAAATATTAATATTAATTGCAATCAAAATAATAATTTAATTGAAAAAAAATTGTCTAGAAATGATAAAACTGTTTTATCTAATTTACAGAGTAATTCTATTAAAGGAAAAAATTTAGTGATTGCTTTAGGAGATAATAATAATTTAAAAAAAGGAAAAAATAAAAGTAAAAAGTTTTCTCATTTAAATGATAATTATTTAATTAATGCACTTTATCATGAAACTAGTATGAGTATTGGGAAATTAAAACAAAAATTAAATATTCAAATTAATAAGAAATATCCTTTAACTTCAAGAAATGAGAAAGATATTCCTTATGATATAATCAATAAAATTTTGAAAAAAATGAATTAATTTCTTATTATATAAAAATTATTTTTTTGATATTTTATTAAAAAAATATTTTTTGAAATTTAAACAAATAATACAAATAAATTACAAGCACCTAAAGAATCTTTAATAATAATATCAATAGTTTCTTCATCTCTAATTAACTCTTTTATATTTCTATAAATTTTTCCTTCATATTTAACAGCTTTATATATTCTAATATCTAATTTTCCTTTTTCTTTAATAATATCTTCATAATATTTATTTTTACTTATACAATTTTTTAATTCTTCTTTAATTTCTAAAAAGTTTTGATTTAATTTAAAAAATTTTATCATAGGAGCAATTTGTCCAAAAGAAAATTCAGAAAAAGAAATAAAAACTTTTTTATAATCAAAATTTAAAAATTTATAAATTTCTTCATCTAAAAAAGGTTGTAATCTATATTCAATATCTTTAGTTCTAGTTTCATATATTTTTAAATCATTATTTTTATCAGTAATTAATTGATAAGCAAATTCTTTTTTTTTTTGTAATATAAAATAAAAGTTTTTTTTCATATAAGAAACACCAATTTTTTTTTGTAAAATATCATATAAATAATCAATAACTTCAGAACATTTTTTAATTTTTTTAGGAATTAAACAACTTAAAATTAAAATTTCATTATTATCAACATCATAAAGAGAAATATTTTGAGAATAATTATCAATTAAATCACTTTGTTTAAATAAAGATATTTTAATTTTACATAAACATTCATAAAAATTAATAGAATTTAAAATAGGATATTCTTTAAAATCATTAATTTGTCTCATTGGAATATCATAATCATCATATATATCTATATTTTCTATTGTTATTATACTTTTTAAAAAATCTTCTGAAATTGATTCCATTTGACTATTTGAATTAATAAAATAATGATTTGAAGTTTTAAAAAATAAAGGTAAAGTGTGTTTTTCTTTTAATTGTTTTAATATTAATTCTTTTAAATTTTTTTCATCTTGATTTTGTTTTAATTCAATTCTTAATTTTTTTATTACTCTATTTAATTCTTCATAATTAAAATTACCATTTATTTGATGTGAATATACATCTATATATATTATTGAATTTAAAGAAGAAATATAATTAATTGTCTCATTTATTAAATTTGAAGAATATATTGGAATTATTATTAATGAAGTTGAATTTTCTAAAATAGAAAATATATTTTTTTCATCTAAAAAATATGCATTTGTTGCATTCTTTATTGATTGATTTATTGGAGATGTTTTTTCTATTAAAATTACAACTGGTTGATTTTGTAATTTTTGAATTAAATTTTCATATAAATTATTCTTTTTAGTTATATTTAAATGAAATATTTTTTCTATTGATAATGTTTTTGTTGACTGTTCATATTTTTTAACAAATATAATTCTTATATTTTTATTATTTTCTTCCTCTTCTTTTATACTATTGTTTTTTGTAGTATTCATTTTAAACATAAATTTATTCATATTTCTAAAAATATAAATTATATTAGAATTATTTTTCTCATCCTGAGAATTTTCTTTTTCAATTTCTTCACAAAAATCTTTTAAAGAACCATTATTATTAAATAAAATATAATTATTTTTAACATATAAGAAAAGTGTTAAAAAAGTTTTTTTATTATTAATTCTATAATCAGAAATTTTCATATTTAAATCTTCAATTAATTTTAAATCATAATCTTCTCTAGAAAAAATTTTAATATCTTCACAGCCTAAATAATCATATAATATAAAATTATTTTTTTGGATATTAGTATGAGATTCAATAAACTCTAAAAAATCAAAAAAAGTTAAATTTAAAGGAAAATTAATTATCATTCTAGAATTAGTATTATAACAAAGTGGTAAATCATTATTTAAATCAATAAAAGAATTAACAATTCCTAATTTATTAACGTGATTAAAAACATTTTGATTAGAAATAAGAAAAATATTTTTATCTTCCATAAAACTCTTCTTTTTATTAATATTAGATTTTTCTTCTTCTTTTTCACTTTCAAATCTTTTTTTTAAAGAAGAAGGTACTATATCAATATTATCAAATCCAATTAAATCATTTTGAATATTTTTTCTAACATAAACTAAAATATAAGCACTTCTTTCATAATTAATAGAATTAGTAATAATTTCTTTTCCTCCTTTATTTTTATAAACTTCAATATTCCCTCCAAAATTTTGTTGAAATATTTCATAAGGATCAGCAGGTTTAACAATATCATCATTAAATAATAACCATTCTTTTTTATTTGTTGAAGGTTTTATATAAGCATAATAATGACCACTTGTTGCATTTCCTTGATGAACTACAACTGAATGAAGTGTATATATATTATCATTTATTTTTTCTTTTTCTAAATTAACATTTAATTCTTCTTTATTATTATTATCATTTGAATTATTATTAATATTATTATTATTGTCATTTACATTATTTGATATGTTTTTTTCTATATATTTTGATAGGTTTATTTCATCATAATATTCATAATGATCATTTATTTTTACCATTATTTCTTTTCTTGAATTATATTCAATTCTCTTTAATTGTAATATTAAAACAGGGGGAAATTTAATAAACTTAATTCTTTTTTTAGCTTTTTGTTTCCCATATTTCTCAGTATCATATTTATTATCATTATCAAGAATTTCTTCTTTTATATAATCATCTAAACTTTGATAAATATCTTTATATCCTTTAATAGTTAATTGTAAATCATAAAATTTTTCCATTTTTTCAGAATGAAAATCAATATTAATACATTTAATATAATTTAAATATTTTCCTTCGAATAATCTACTAAAAGTCCCTTCAACAGGAGTTTTTTTCATTTTTTCTTCCATAACTTCACTTAATAAAACATTAAATTCTTGAACATCATGTTGAATTTGAATTTGTTCTTGTGACCAACCAAAACTATTAATTAAATTTTTAGTAGAAGCAGGGCTATGATTATATATTAAATCATAAAATAATCTTTGTAAACTTAAAACAATTGATCTTGAATTTTCTTTTTCTGTTGGAATTTGAAAAACTGCTTTTTTAAAAGGATAAATTGAAAATAATGTTTGTAACATTGAATTCATATAACATGTTGCTCCTTCATTATATATTCCATTAAAAGGATTTAATTGCATTTTTTGTAAATCAAAAAAATTTTTTGATATTAACATTTCTAATATTATATTAAAATTCTTATTTATATTTTTTATATCTGAATATACTTCTGGAGGAATTAGTATTTCTGATGTTGAAAATTTCTTATTATAAGTGATATTTTGTAATTCTGTATTATGAACTTTAAAAGATAAAAAATTTAATGATAATTCTATGTTAAAAAATATACTTTCAAATATTTGAGAAAGTAAAGTTTGTATTTCTTTTTTTTCTTCATTTTGTTTTTCTAATAATATATTTATTTTTATTTTTCCTCCTTTATTTTCACCATAAAATTCATGAATAAATTTTATATTCCAAATATCTTCTCTAATGCTTTTAAATTTTTTTTTAACTTCATATGTAAAGTTATTTATTAATTCTTCTTTGTTTAAATCTATTTTAAATAATACTTTCATTTTATCATTTTTTGTTATGTGACTATATATTTTGTCATTTGGATTATTTAATTTATTAATATTATCATTTGATTCTAATTGAATATTAAAATTTTCATTTAATGTGATATTTTCTAATAATTTTTTCTCATTTTTTAATTCACTTATTTTTTCATATTTTTTTTCATTTGTTATATAATTTAATTTTGATTTTTCATTTTTATTATTTTCATTTTCTTTTTCTTCTCTATTTATTTTTTTCCCTAAATATTTTTTTTCATGATGACCTCTTTCATTAGTATTATTTGAATTTTCTCTTGAAATATTATATGATAGATTATCATGACTTTTATGATGATGAGTATGATGTTTATGGGAATTTTTTAATTTTATTTGAACTTTGCTTTTATATTCCCCTTCTTCCATATTTTTATTTTAATTTTATATTATTTATATTAAAAATTAAATGTTAGAATAATTAATAACTCATTTAATAATAATATTAAATAATTAAAAATAAAAAGAAACATTAAAAAAGAATTAAAAAATAAAATTTAAATTTTAAAAAAAAATAAATAAAAAAAATGAAAAATGGAAAATTAAAGTAAAATTTAAATTTAAATTTAATTAGTGTATTTGAAAATGAAGAATCATTACAAGAAGATAGTTCAAATAATAAAATGAGAAAAAAGAAAACTTCAAAAAGAGGAAGTTTCCATAGAAAAACAGCATCATTTCTATCATTAGGAGATTTCTTAATAGATGAACCTGAAAAAGAAAAACCAAAAAAAAAATTAAATGAAACTTCAAATAAAGAAAATAAATCATCAATAATAAATTATTATACAAATGATTATAATTATAATAATAACATTTCATTTCCTTCATTTGATAATGAAAATAATAATGGAAGTATAATAATAAAAACATATGAAAATGAAAATGAAAATAATATGAATGAAAATAATATATATAAGCAATTAGAAAATAATAATATAAAAAATCCTCCTTTAAAAAGTTTTATTCCAATAGTAAATACATTAAAATTTGTAAAAGAAAAAGAAGAAAATGCAACTCCTTCTTATTTACTAGCTTTAGGAATAGAAAATAATAATAATCAAATTTTTAAAAATGGTTATATTCAAAAAGCACAAATAATTGAAGAAGAAAAAAGTGAAATATTAATTACAGAAAGTGAATTTTCTAATAAGAAAAATTTACATAAAAATAATATTGATTTTTTAAATATTAAAAAACAATTGAATTTAAATTTTGAAAAAAATATCATTAAGAATAATAATAATGTTATTAGAAACAATAAGAATAAAAATTTTTCAAAAGAAGAAAAAATTGTAAATGAAGAAAATAAAGAAATGATTATTACTCTTAATAGAATAATGAAAAAAAATAATGAAAAAGAACTTAAAAGAAGACAAGTTATGTCAAAAAATAAAAAAGATCTTTTATCAATTTTTTTTACTTTAACAAAAAATAAAAAAGAAAATAATAAAGAAGAAAAACAAATTTTTAATATTGAAAAGCCAAAAAATAGAAGAACTTTAAGTCAAGGAAGTTCTTATGTAAATAATTTAAGAATTAAATCTAAATCAAAAGAAAAATTAAATTCTGATAGAATTGAAAATAAGAATAAAAAAAACAAAATTCCTAATAAAATAAATTTAACTAAGAAAAATCAATACATTCCTTTATTAAATTTTCATAATAATATTTCTTTCATTCCACATAATAAAAAAAATTTATCACAAAGACAAGTTAAAAAACCAAAAAATGCTTTTCAAAGTCTTTTTACCAAATAATTATTATTAATCAATTTAAAATAAAAATAATTTATAATAAAAAATATATTAATTTTTTAATTAAATAAATAATTTTTTTCTTTAATTATCATTTTTTTATAAATTATAGAGTTAATAAAAAAAAATTAAAATATCAGATTTTTAATTAAAAATTCATTGATTTAATTTTATGAAATTATTTATTTATTTTTTCAATAATAATTTATTCAATGTTTTTAATTAATCATTAATAACACAAATGGGGATTGGGGATTGGGGATTGGGGATTG